>JBBPBX010000101.1:84911-106865 GCA_038048925.1 Garcialebias charrua | reverse complement strand
CAAACAATTTTTTATTTTATATTTTTAATTCATTTTATAAAAATAAATACATAACAAACACATGTATCTTATAAAAAAGAAAATATAAAATGAAAGGCAGCAGAAAGAAGAAAATATCTTATTATATCTGCCCCTTTTCAAAACAATCAATTCAAACAATAATTATCTATAAGTAATAAAAAATGAATAACTCATCTCAATTTTCAAATTTCAACATATTACACATTAAACTACTTCATACATATTTCTTCAACAATTCATTTTTGATCATTTTCTTAAACACAAACATTGACATTGCTTTTTCACATCACACTCCAAGTCATTCCACAATCCAACTCCCTGGACTGAGGTAGGCCGTCCCTTCAAACTAGTTCTATATCGTGTCTTTACAAATACTGTACATCAGTTCCCTTTAGATTTTAACAGCTTGATCTTTTAACAAAATGTGTCGGAATATTTAAAGGTAGTGCATTATGAGCTTTATACATCACTATTAAAATAAAGTAATCTACTAAATCATGGAACATCAGAAATTTCAACTGAAAAAACAATGTACTAGATGGATGACAGTAATGTTTTCTTGCAATAATCCTTACGGCTCTTTTCTGTAAAATAAAAATAGGTTTTGTAATAGTTTTACATTGCTTTTCCCCAAATATCAATACAATACATTAAATGTGGAACAATGATTGTGTTATACAACAAATACAATGCTTTGTCATTCAATAGATCCTTGACCCTATATAGTACAACAATGGATTTAGATATTTTCATTTTTACAGAATCTACATGTTTTTTCCAAGTTATTTTGTCATCAATGACAACACCCAAGAACTTGACCTCACTCACTCTACAGATCTCACCACCCTCAATTGTAAATGAAACATCTGCAGTTTTCTTTTTATTAATATAATAATGTTTTTAATTCTTGTTTATTAATTTGAAATTTCTTAATATCTTGATTGTAAGCAGCTGCCAAGTGTTTGATTTGGCAAATAAGAGTGGCCATAAGAAGTTGCCTTTTCTGCATCCTCTTTCTAAAGTAAAATGTTTTGATGCTACGCCATTTTTTTTAACGACTCTCACTACAGGTGCTCTATATAATATGTTTACCCATTTTGAAAAAGCATCTCCAAAATTCATAATTTGCTAAATTTTTTAAACAAATTACCATTCAATATAATC
The DNA here is from genome assembly GCA_038048925.1 of Garcialebias charrua. Classification (NCBI taxonomy): domain Eukaryota; kingdom Metazoa; phylum Chordata; class Actinopteri; order Cyprinodontiformes; family Rivulidae; genus Garcialebias; species Garcialebias charrua. The sequence goes on along the minus strand of JBBPBX010000101.1, from coordinate 105,680 downwards.
AAATGCTTTTTAAGCATCCATCGCAATCACAACTCTCGGTTCAGCGGCGTTCTCTGATCATTCTAAGATATGTGCAATCATATACAAATATACATATCATATACAATATGAATCAATTATCCTATTATTTTTTCCAATCTATCAGCGAGAATTTTGGTTAGTACTTTTGAATGAGACACTTAACAAGAAAACTGGTCTAGGAGCTACAGAACATAATTGCTCATCCTTTCCAGGTGTTAGGAAACCATTAAAATATGGTTTTTCTGATGTTTTTGGTAATTTTTCATTTTAAAGGATTCTCTAAGCATATTGTTGGGGGGTTACCAGAAAGTTACCATTTGTCTTTGAAATTTCTGCCAGATAACCATCTGGTCCTGTGGCTATATTTGTTTTAACATTGAAATAGCCGTTAATACAGGTGGTCCCCGACTTACGACGGAGTTCCGTTCCTACGCCCATTCGTAAGACGGAAATCGTTGTTTAAGTCGGAAAATACGTCCAAACGGCACCTCATACATGCACCTCATACGTTCAAATGGCCCCTAATACATACAGTACTGTATTTTTACCAAGCACTTCACCTATCCTAACACATTACCCTACATAATTATCAAAAAACACATACGGTACATTCAAAGCCATAATGAAGGGAAAAAAAGAGTTAATTTCTTACTGGGAGCTGGTGAGCTTCTTGCAGCTTCACAGCATTTACAACAACGTCTGTTAGCATGTTAGCTCGTTGCTCAGCTGTCCCTCTGCTCAAAACAATACATAGTTCCCAGACACGCCCCCAGTATTGCGCAATACCGGTTTCCGCACCACATCACGTCACTGACAGGTGACTGAGCACCTGTCAGTGACTGAGCACCTGTCAGTGACTGAGCACCTGTCAGTGACTGAGCACCTGTCAGTGACTGAGCACCTGTGGAGGAAGTGGACGCGGGCACACCTTGGCTGCCGCTGCTCCTCGTACTTTTTGCTTTTTGAAGCCTTTTTTATTACTTTCTGCTGTTTTTTTTCACCGAGCCTTGTTGGACATTTCTACCTTTCTCGATTGCAGAGTGCGACAGGCGTAAGCCTGTGTACAGCACCTGTACAAGTGGACGCGGACATTTCTACCTTTCTTTGAACCTTTCTACCTTTCTTGAACGCAGAGTGCGGCAGGCGCAAGCCTGTGTACAGCACCTGTGTGAATCGGACGCGGACATTTCTACCTTTCTGTGATTAAGTTTTGTGTTTTAGTTAGTTAGTTTTAGAGCAACTGTCTTTTCTGACTGCGTTGTGGATCTGCAAACATTATAAGTTGCCGGTCAAAGCAGATGACCGCTTGTCCTGAGCCTGGGTCTGCTAAAGGTTTCTTCCTTCTAAAAGGGAGTTTTTCCTTTCCACTGATGCCATTGTGCTTGCTCAGGATGGGAGATCGTGGCGAAGCCAAGATTTGACTTGTTTGCTGGAGTCATTAGATAGAAAACTTTACTAGTCTAACCGGAATTTTAATAATAGTAGGAGCTGCTAGCTCCCGCTAGCTTCAACACGAATTTAGCTTCGAGTATCACGTAGCTGCACTTATTGTTCGCTTACCTGCTGCCTCTCTCAACTTCCTGTGTCCTCTGGACTGTTCTGGACTCTCTCCTGTACTCCTTCAAGGTAATGCTCGTTCGAGTTACCTCTCTCTCCTTCTTGTATATCTTTCTCGGAGCCGTGGGCCTGCTGCTAGCGGCTAGCTCTGTGCTAGCCTCCTCCGGCTCGTGGATGTTGACGTATTCCGCTTCGCAGTTGTTTGAACTTAACAACTGCTCCATTCCTCTTTCTATTTCCACCATCAAACAACTGGGACTTCTGCGTAGACCTCGTTACATCCATAGAAGCTCTCGAAAGAAAACCGTTTATTCTCAAGCGAACTCGGATTCGATTAGTGCTGTCTGGACTGAGAGACGTGTCGCACCTCGATGGCGTCATCAGAACGCTGCGTCTGTAGGCCTTTGTAGTCCTCTGCGCACGAAGTGGCGAGGAAAACGTGGAGTGGACTTCAGTCTGCTTAAACCGGTTCAAAAAGCTCCTATTCCAACTGGTATTAAATTAGAACTTTTCAATGTGCAGTCACTTTCCAACAAGTCATGTTTAATTCATGATCACATTCTGGAGAAGAACTTGGACCTCATGTGTCTTACAGAGACGTGGCACCAACCAGATGTGTTCAGTTCTCTGAATGAGGCGTGTCCCTCTGGATACAGTTATCTGCAGAGAGCCCGCAGCACTGGCCGCGGTGGTGGTCTGGCTGTAATTTATCGCAGTAATTTAAAATTGTCTCATCTGTCTTCTCAGGACTTTTCCTCTTTTGAATGTCTGGCTTTCAGCTTCAAAGCCCCACTCCTGATGAATGTTATATTAATTTATAGACCTCCCAAACCGCATGTTTCATTTAACTCAGAGATGCATGACCTCCTCACTTTTTTCTGCACCTCCCCTGTGAAGACTATTTTTCTTGGCGACTTAAATATCCACGTGGACAATTCTTCTTCACCTCTGGCAACAGATTTTAAGTCTCTTCTGGACTCTCTTAATCTCACTCAACATGTTGACGCCCCTACGCACAGCAGGGGGCATACTCTGGATTTGGTGATTACAGACACTGTACTCATCAATAACTTATCTGTATATGACCTGGGTGTCTCAGACCACAGGGTCATCTCCCTGGAAGTGCCTTCATCTTCGCCTGCTTCAAACCCAAAACGACCCATCCAGTTCCGTGACCTTAAAAACATTTCCCTTGATGTTCTGTCTGCTGATCTTCACACCCTGACCGCTGTCAATCATTCATCTGCAGATGACTCTGTGGATTACTACAACCAATCTCTTCGGGAGCTCCTGGACCTACACGCCCCCTTAAAGACAAGACTGGTGTCTTTCTCGCGCTCAGCCCCTTGGTACACTGATGAGCTGCGCAAGATGAAGACAACTAGCCGTGCTATTGAGAGACGTGTAAAATCATCTGGTCTGTCTGTGCATAAGCAGGCATATAAAGAACATCAGAAAGCATACGCCTATTCTCTTAAAGAAGCACGCTCCAAATATTATTCTAACATCATCAACACCTGCCCTGGAAACTCTAAACAGCTCTTCTCCACAATCACTCGTCTGCTTAATCCCATTAAGCAAACTCTTGAGGACTCTGCTCAAAAATGCGACCTGTTTCTTTCATCTTTTAAAACCAAAGTTGACACTATCAGATCTCAGCTCCACAACCTCCCCGTTCTCAGTGTGCCACCCACCCGTCTGCATTCTGGGACCCTAAACAGCTTTGACGAAGTTGTTCAGAGTGAGGTGGAGGCCATCATCAAGAAAATGAAGCCTTCATCCTGCGCCCTGGATCCTTTCCCCTCGTCTCTCATAAAAACCAATCATTCTGCAATAGGCCCACTTATCACTCAAATAATAAATCAGTCTCTACAATCTGGTCATGTTCCACTGCCTCTAAAAACCGCCATCATTAGGCCTCTTCTGAAAAAATCTAATTTGGATCCCAACATTTTTTCTAATTACCGCCCAATTTCACACCTCCCTTTTCTGTCTAAAGTGCTGGAAAAAGCTGTTGCTGCTCAGCTGCAGGAACACCTACAACAACACTCCCTGTATGAGAAGTTCCAGTCTGGATTCAGAGCAGCTCACAGTACAGAGACTGCATTGCTGAGAGTTACCAATGATGTCCTCTTGGCTGCTGACACTGGCTCTCCCTCCATCCTTGTCCTCCTTGACCTCACTGCAGCCTTCGACACTGTGGACCATAGTATCCTCCTCCACCGTCTTCATGTGGAGGTCGGTCTCTGCGACACAGTCCTGGACTGGTTCAAATCTTTCCTCTCCAATAGGCTGGAATGTGTTAGTCTTGGCAACGCCACGTCCCAGACAGTTTGTGTCTCCTGTGGTGTCCCTCAGGGGTCGGTTCTGGGGCCCCTGCTGTTTTCCCTTTACATGCTGCCTTTAGGTCAAATTATTAATCAGTTCAACATTTCTTTTCACTGTTATGCCGACGATACACAGCTTTACATCAGGACTGGAGCATCCTCATCTTCCACCTTGTCATCTCCATCTTCACTCACTGCCCTCTCTGCCTGCCTGGAGGCAATTAGGGCATGGATGAATCAGAACTTTCTTCAATTAAACTGCTCCAAGACTGAGGCCATACTGATTGGCACCCCTCACCAGGTACAAACATCTCCTATAACAAGACTTTCCTTTTCTGGACAAGACATCCCCCTCTCCACCTCTGTTACTAATCTTGGAATAAAAATGGACTCCAATCTTACATTTGAAAATCACATTAAGCATCTGTTTAAAACTTGCTTCTTCCATCTTCGAAACATCTCCAGACTTCGCCCATCCCTAACTTTTTCCGATGCTGAGAAGCTCGTCCATGCTTTTGTCTCCTCCAGGCTCGACTACTGCAACTCCCTGTTTATTGGAATCCCTGGCAAAAACCTTCAGAAACTTCAATATATTCAAAACAGTGCAGCAAGGATCTTGTTGAGAGTTCGTAAATTTGAACATATTACGCCCATTCTCCATAACCTTCATTGGCTTCCTGTCGCCTACAGAATTCAGTACAAAACTGCTCTCATTACACATCAATGCTTACACGGAACTTCACCAGATTATCTGAAGGATATTCTCATTCCATACTCATCCACCCGTTCGCTGCGGTCACAGAACAGCAATCTCCTTCACATTCCGAGAACCAAATTAAGGACCATGGGAGACCGGGCTTTCAGTGTGGCTGCCCCCCGCCTGTGGAACTCTCTTCCTGATGTCTAAGAGCCCCACAGTCTGTGGTTGACTTTAAGAGCGACTTGAAGACCTTTCTTTTCGACCAAGCATACTCTACCTCCTCATGATTCTACTTTTGATCTTAGCTGATATTGTTATTGATTTTAATTGTTTTATTATTTGTTTTATTGTCATTTAATTCTGTTGCTCCTTGTAGCACTTTGAGATTTTCATTAATGAAAAGTGCGTTATAAATTGAATTCATTATTATTATTATTATTAAATCACTTTGACAATATCTTTAAGACTCTAAGGTAAAAAGGTAAGTGTGTTTATTTACAAAGTGATAACTCTAAATTGTCCTTAGGTGTGAGTGAAAGAGTGAATTGTTGTTTGTCTTATTTGTCTGCATGTGGCCCTGTGATAGACTGGAAACCTGTCCAGGGTGCCCCTGCATCTCACACAGTGATAGCTGGACATGAGCACCAGAGACCCCTGTGACCCAAGAAGAGGGTAAAGATAAGGAATTGATGGATGTATATATGTATGGATGGATGTATGTATGTACTGTATGTATGTATGTATGTATGGATGGATGGATATTGTTGTTATTATTTTTGTATACGCTGGTGTGAGTGAAAAGCAAGAGTGCAATTAAAGTTTACCTTGATTACACTTTTCATTGACTCGGCAACCATCAATGAATCTATCCAGTGGCATGCAGCATGTAAGGTTCTGTTCTATACCTTTGAAAAACATGTGTTGTGTTTTTCTTTGTTTAGGAACAATAAAACACAGAGTAATTAAGGTGATTTATGTTGATTTACTTCTACATTATGTTTTCATCTCATTAAGTATATGAATGAGCAACAAAGGAGCTAGACAGCGGTGTACATTTTGATTTTTTCTTATTATTTATGGAAAGTGTAAAATGATGTTCATTACTGGATAGAGAATAACTAATAGTTATACTTTTTGCTTGGGCTAATCACTTTGTTTGTTAATAGAGTCCTTAGAGGAAGACACATTTCCCTCTCAATCCCTAATGCAATAAAAGGCTTTTAGCAGCTTCTTCAAATGCATCAGGATTTTGCTTTTCCCCATTTCCTTTGTATCTCGTTAATTTCCATATTTAATTAGCTTGGCTCATTAAATGCCATGCACACAAAAATGTATGCACGAATAATTGCATGAAATGTTATAGACACAAATTATCTATAATGTTCTTGTGTGAGTTGTGACAGAACATGCAGGGCTTGTTGATTAGTTTGCTCTAATAGACATGGCACTTGATTTGTTTGTCTTATCAGTGTGGATGTGAATATGAGCAAGTGTACCCTTGGGTACTAAATGTGTGTTTGGTTCTTACATTCGTAGTTTGTGCTTGTGTACACTTAAGTGTGTTTTGTGCCAATTCAGCCTTCATTTCTGAACCATCTTCCAAAGGGAAATTACCCATCAGTTCTAGTAAAAGCATGGCTGACAACCTCTAATCATGGTCATGGGAGAAAACAAATCATCGTCACATGTGGGCTGGTCTTATACACACACTTCTGGTCTGGACAAAGACACTGGGTGAGCAGAGAAATGAGGAAATAACCCCTAATAGTTAGTCCCATTAACATTTGATGAGAACCTCATTAAACTCTCCACGAACTACACAAACTAAAGCAACTTAAAGCATGAAAGGATTGAGATAAATTTGAAAAACTTCTAGTGTGAAGACAATCCACACAGTCTAAGTACTCCCCAAATGTTTTTCTGTTTTTTTTTTTTGCTTCTCAAAGATGCCAATGCACCCTCATCGCGCTCTTTACTTCATGACCCAACATGGCCATCTTGGACTACAACAGGATTCTGCATAGACTAGTATAAAATTCTAACAGATCTGGCAAAAGTAAGAAGTTTGTGTTAGCTAGCTTAGTTATAGGGAGCCTGCAGCAACTTGCTGTGCTTTATCAACAGAGAAGTTAACTTTCATCCACAAATGCATACAGAACACAAACTCTTGTAGCTTGTTGCAAACATTTGAATGCATTACCTTAAAAACAAGTGGGTGTTTTTCCTTTGGTAGTTAAGTCATATTTGTCTGTGTTCTTTGCTACCAAAAAGTTATTGACCATGTCTGTTTTTAAGGAAAGAAAAACATTTGAGGATACAAATTTAAAGTGTTTTGACACTAAGTTTTTAACACCACGGAATTGTTGGAACAGGTAACCAGCCTATTCCCAGACAGTATGCTTGTAAATCAGCACAATGCTACCTTACCGGTATATAGGCATCATGTCTATATGTGTTTGTTTCTTGATTGAAGCCTAGACACAAGGTCAGCGTGGCCGGCACTTTTCAAAATCTTGAAAACTGAGCCACAACAGTGCATATAATTTGGACTTCATGAATACTTTGACATATTAGTGTCAGAAGCATTTATAATGTGGGGGGACACACTGGTGGGGGGTCTGGGAGTCCTCCCCCATAAAATTTTGAATAAAGTAGATGCCATTTCCTGCATTCTATTGTAATTTAATGGGTTGTTAAACATCCATGTTTATCTTCATAAGTAAACACTTGATTCAATAACTATTTTTAGAGAGCACTACACAAGCAGTAGCCTGACCAACAGATCTCCTTGTGTGAATAGAGCATGCCCTGCTTCTGTCACGCATCCTAACCCACCCTGGTCGACAACTGCAGGAAATAATGTAGCGCTAAGCTAGCGATGCACAATTCATACACACTAGCTAAGATGCTATGCAGCCCCCTGCTTCTGTCATGCATTCTATCCCCCCATCCCCGCCCCCACCCTGGTCGACAGCTGCTGACAGTAACGTAGAGCTAAGTTAGTGTGCAACAAAGTGGTGTCTCCCCCTCCTTCCCCCATGAGCATCCTGCCAAGACAGATGACCTTGAGGAAACACTGTATGCGGTGTGGAGTTGCTATAGAATACCTAGAAAACCCGGAGTGGAGTTTTAGTGGTTTGAGTATTATCCCATTAATCAAGTAGAATGGAATTGTTCACAAAGCAATAGAAACAACACTGGGTGAACCAATATTCCATGGTAAATGCGGCGGCGGGGGACGCGTCCAAATTGTAGGTGGGACACGTCCCCATCACATATAATTGTTGCAATGCCTATGCTTTGCCAGCACATCATATTCAGGATCACAATTTGATGCCATTATAATGATAAACCACCACATCTTGAATATGGAATTGTTGTGCATGTTCAAGTCCATCTTTGACCTTTTACACGCCATCGTATGTGATGGGGGGGGGGGGTAAGACTGTCTTCCTAATATGCAACTGAAAGCCTTTCCAAAATCCTGCAAAGGTCTGGTTGGTGTTTTGTGTTGTTGTTGGTTTATCATTAAGATGACTAATACATTCTCTGCTGCTTGTCCTCTTTTATTTGCCAGTAGCAAACTGTTACATTACTGCATTGTAAACATGAGCTCAACTTTATCTCAATTGTGTTTTTGTTGCACTCTGAGCTGTCGTTGTGTTGCAGTTTTTAATTCACAGATGCAACGTTGTATTCTCCCAGGCACCGCTTGTTCTTCTCAAAGATGTGTTTACAGCATTTACGTGAGACATTATGAATTACACATCTGAAAAGAGAACTATAGGTGATTTTTAATCATGCATCGTTGAGAGACATACATGACATTTACAATTAGCTGTTGTCAGCAGCCAATGGCAGTAGTGCAATTTAGTAGGCACACATTACTGTTGTAAATGGAAGTGACAACAATTTGATATGTTGCTTCAAAGTGGCGTGATAGAGAATTGTATCTGACCCTTGTTTAAGTAGACTCACTCTTGATAGGCGAGCGTCCTTTATTCAAAAGAGATAATTGGTTTTGCAAAATGTTGCTCTCGCAAGCTGTGAAATGTTTTGGGAGAGAAAGTAGCGAGCGCTGATTAACCTTGTCACAGCTGTTGACATCTCACAACCACGCAGCTCTTCTGTTCAGTGCACTTTCCCGCATCGGATGTCACTTTTTTTTTATTTTAGACAAAGTAGCAGGAGTAAGTGTTAAAGTAGTGTTTTTCTTTACGATTATCCTTCTCTAGACAGATGCTCTTATTGTGAAGATGATACATTAAAAAAAACTTTAAAAAAAGGTTCCAGGAACAGAGTTTTAGTTTCTAAACTTCCAAAGCAGTGAATAGATTATGACTCAAGAGGCCTGGATGAGGGAGGCAAGGTCAGCCTTTGTGGTCTCTTTGGTCCCCTGACTGTGGTTTCCCACATTTGGCTTGCACACAACTGTATTGTGCATGAGGCTTCTCTGATGTGGGGTTGGGTTGATGAATAAGCACACACATGACAGCGTGGGTATGTGTGTGGTATCCACAGCTCTGCCTGACACATGGTCATGAGGAAACTGGGAGGCAAACTTCATGAGGTTGTTTGCTGTATATGTTACGCAACATTTTACTGCCCATAATTTTTTCCTCTGTCTAATTAGAGGACAGTTGTGGGCTCTGCCAGTTACGTAAGTTCTGAAGACCTCCTGCTGAAACAGTTAGAAGTTCAACACATCACAGATGGGCTTGTAGATTTGTCATGAAAAAAAAATGGAGAAAGACCTTGATCTGTTTATAAGACTGAGCTTGTTACAAGATTTCAGGCTGAAGAAGCTTTTGGATAAAAGACAAAACGTTTCAACAAACAAGAATCCACCCAGAGGACCTCAATGACCTGACCTAGAGTTAACTTTTTTTTTTTTACTATTTTGCTTTTTTTAGTAACAAAGACCATACTAAATATATATATTTTCACATTTGTATTAAATTTTGCCTCTTCAGATTTATTCATCTTAAAAGAACAGGTTTAGAATGAATCAAGTTTTCAGTTTTTAAATTGATGTGAAACTAGTGACATACAGAGACAAATGAAATCTCATAAAGTTACAAACTTAGCTCAGGCTTTTCAAAATTTCTTGTGATTTAAATGTGAAATTATAAAAGAAGTGCTTTTGTTACAATTGTACAACTCAGCACAGTCACAGCACAGCAGATATTCCCTTTTTGTAAAAGAGTCACATCTTTCAAAATGATAGTCCCCACAGATTTTCTGACTCGAACTTAATTTGTGTTGTGGCAAACTGATGATCTCTCAAAACGTCCATCTTTTACTAAGGCAAACCTTAGAGATAAGACAGTTTTTCTGTATGCACTTTATGTAAGGGCTCTAACGTGTATATTTAATGTTACATGTAAGGTTTGCTGTGTGAACCATCTCACTTACCATGCTTCCAAGACAAAAATTGGGCATAATAAGCAATGCGCTGGTTGCTGGGCTGGAATCTGCAAAACTTTGAAGGGACTTATTCAAATTGTTGCGCTCTGATTTCCAACCTTTCATAAAGTTTGGAATATTTTATGTCAGCTAGGCCAATCTTTTAAGCCTTTTAGAATATTTTGAAAGTGTCATTAGTTTTGAAATGGTCACCTATAATAACATAGTATATAATTTAATTTTATGAATTATGGATAATTGATAAAACATTTATCCAAAGATCATTTTAAGAGAAGCATAAATAGGTAGATAAAATTTTATTGAAATTGAAGGGTCAGGGTACTACTGATGAATTGGGGCTTTATAAACAATAGTGCAATGCAATAACTAATCCAACTTTATTAAAAAAGCTGTTTAAAAATACCGTTGGCCAAAGTGCTTTACACCGATAACCCATAAAAGCAAGCATAAAAACTATAAAATCTATTGAAACCATAAAAGTAATGAACTGGTGAAATCATAAAAACAGCACACAGTAAAAACAATAAAATTAATAAATTAAAAACAGTAAATTCAACATTTCAAGCTTAGTTAAAAGCCCAAGAGAAATCAGTCAATGAGGGCGTTTGGCTAAATTGTTGAAACTCTCAATTTGATAGGCCATCTACGCTTCGACTCTCATCTACGGCTAAGAGGTATAGATCATGTCAGAAAGAATAAGATTCCAGATAAAAGTGGCTTTTATAGGTTAGCTATGTTAAGCCTTAAATATAAGTGAGGAGCCCTGTCATCTGGAGGGAGCACCACATGGAGCTGCTGTTCCTCCACTTCAACAGGAGGCAGCTAAGGTGTTTCAGCCATCTGATATTTAATTTGCCTATAAACACATGTATTGTGGATGTGCATTACAGCCGAAATTTCTTTAAAACCCCAAAACGTATTGTCCTCAAACTTGGTGACAAACATCCTTTAGATGAATAGTGTTGAACACAAGTGATAATGTTGGCTTTTTAGGTAATTTGCCTATAAACACAAGCAGTGCCAACCTGACGCTGTGTGTTAAAGTGCATTAAAGTTGAAATGTCTTTAAAACCCTACAGCTGAATTTCCACAAACTCCGTGAGAAACATGCTTTAAATGTGTGGAATCAAACTAAAAAAGTCTATGTGAAATTGTGCTTTTTTGTACAGGTACAACAACAAAAAATAACCATTTCAATGTCAGGTCTTATTCACCTTTAAACAGGGACCATATCCAAAGGTGCAAATACAGCCCAGCTGTAAAGATACTGCTCAGTCAAAAAGGCTGTTATAATAATTGAGCACTCAGGATTTGAGCCAGAGTAAGGTATGGTTAGAATAAGGGAGTTTAGGATGTGTGAGAGAAGTGGAGCATGCTCTATTCATCCAAGGAGAGCAGTTGGCCAGGCTACTTCTTTTTGCGCTCTAAAATAGTTATTGAATCAAGTGTTTACTTATGTAAGTAAATGTAGATGTTTAACAACCTGTTAAAATACATGAGAATGCCGGAAATGGCATCTAATTTATTCAAAATTTGCTGTGGGAAGACCCCCAGACCACCCCCCCACCCCAAACACACACACACACATTACAAATACAGGTAGTCCTCGACTTACGACGTATATCTGTTCCTAAGCGGCGGCGTAAAACAATTTTTGACGTAAGTTGGAATATATGTACATACTGTACCATATACATGTACAGTACTGTATTACCAAGCACTTAAGCCTGGAATACACCTGAGCGTACATGAAGTACGCCACTGTACGCGCGCATTTTGTGCGCATGTTTTCGCTGCTATAGCTCGGCTTTTATCAGCTTTCAAACGCTCGCGTTCTCGCTCCAGATCCTTGTTGTAATATGAGCAGCTGCGCGCGGAGGGGACTCAACTGAGCTCGCTGATTGGTCACTTGCTGACACGCCTACTGAAATGATTGACAGCTTTCAGTCAGCTCAGTGAAACCTCGAGAATGCATCATGAGCAGCTCGCTGAAGACCGCTGCGGTGTTCTGATGCGGTGTTTCTACTATATATGTTATAAAAAGTTATCTCAGAAATAAAAATAATAACAGGGAGCGCTTTTCCTGCAGCACACAGTCCACCAGGGAATATTTAAAACATCGCGCACCCAGGTAGGACCTGAATTCATTCATTTCAGTCATCGAGTGAACGGAGGAAGAAGCGGTTACTTGACTTTAGGCAAAAAAACAAAAGAAAAGGCCCGATCAGCGATAAAGAAGGGGAATTTATTTCATTTGTGTAACATACAAAACAGTCCGGCGCCGGGGAAGTTTATGGTCAGACACCGCGCAAGCGTCCGCGGTCGTAAAAAAAAAGCTTTGCGCGTACATGCCCTGAGGGGCTACGCGGGGCTACGCTTTTGTCTTGACGTACGTACGTGGCGTATAGGCGTACTGCATGTACGCTCAGGTATATTTCGCCCTTTAGCCTATCCTAACACAGTACCCTACATAATTATCAAAAAAACATATACGTTTCGGAGCCATAATGAATGGTAAAAAGAGTTAATGGCCTACTAGGATGCTGTTGACGCCGTTCTCCTCAGTCCATCCACCGTACCTGTATATCGTTTTCCGTTTACAATGTAAAACCGCATTCACAGTACAGTACAGTACAGTATTCCTCCACCGCATCACCGCGTACAGTACAATATTTTCCGCCGCTGCACTGCGTAAAGTACAACATTTTCCGCTGCTGCTTTACGCTTACAACGTAAAACCTGTCCATCCGTCGTATTCCGCATTCCATTTACGACGTAAAACCGCGTTCACAGTACAGTGCAGTACTGTATTCCTCTGCCGCTACATTTACGTCGTAAAACTGGTCCATCCACCGTATCCTAAAAAAATGTATAAATACCAAAAAAAATCAAAGTCTATGGTTTGCTGGGTTATCTTTGGGTTATCGTTTGACTTTGAATTACAGTATTCAATTTTTTTTAAATATATTTTTTTAACAAATATCCTGATTAAATCAGCTGTTCCACCTCACTTGATGTGTTTTCTGTTTATTATTGCTATATTATCCAAACTTACAAAGTGTGTACTGTTTATATTTATTTATTTATTTATTTTTGGTAAATGGTAATGTACTGCACTTACAGCATATAGCCCTTTTCTGTCACATCGTGACCTTTATAGACCTGATACAAATACATTACCAACATGTTTGTGACATTTTCAAATCTTTTATTTTTCATAAGTGGTGATCCAATCAGAGACACTGTCAACTGAAGAAAGAAGAAAAGAAAAAAAAAAAACATACGCCTTAGTTTTGCCAAAATCATCACATTTCTGTTTTAGAGGATTTGGCATGGTCATAACTGAGTTTCTAATCTATAGATATTTTGCTGAGTCAGGAACTCCACCTATCTGGCACGTGTGGAAAATAAAAACAAACACAGAGGGTTAGCTGCATACTGTATACTGTTCAGTCCAGGTCAGATGGTGTGTTTGTTCAAGTGGCTCTGATTGAAGCAAAACATTTGAGTGGCTTCACATCGTCATCAGTGAAGGTGCCCGCTGGAACTATGACCCGCAGTGGCTCAGACAAGACCCAGAGTTCGGAAAACGATTTCAAAAGGGGGGCGCACGTCCTAAAGATAAGAAAGATGGTCACAAATGTAAACCATATTACAAAGGGGGGTCCCAACAGGAACCCCCAGGTCAAGGACAAGCCCCTCCTGCCCCTCGAATGGAACAGTCCGAGACAGGCAAAAAAATCGCAAAAGGTCCAGAAGAAAGGCCATAATTCTCTGTCCCCAGAGGACATGGAGAAAATACGTCGGTTGTTAAAAGAGTTGGATAATACAAGCAATGATAACAAACCTGGAGTGATGTCTAGCACTATCATTGATAGTAAGTCAGAGCACGCAAATCATGACAGTCAACAAGACACTGATGGTCAGAATGCTGACAATCAGGATAATGACAGTCCAAACATTGACAGTCCAGAGTGTGTCAGTCAACAAGACGTTGACAGTGACCATGACATTATTGTCACAGACTCTAACAGCCCCTCATCAAACAAGGGGGGGGGAACTCAATCATCGACGACAGTGACCCGCCAAAAACTGAAAACTCAGGCATGTTGGTGACTGCACTGACGGTTCAGATGAAGAAAGATTACACAGTCAGAGGTCAACGTAAACAGAATGATTGGCCGAAACCTTTAAGGTTTCTGTGTGACTTTGAAAAAAGGGGGGAGGCTATGAAAGCTTACCTGCCAATCACACTGGAAGGGGTCCTCACGCATGAAGCACTCCTGGATGGCGGAGCCGACATTACCATTATGTCAGCCAAACTGTTCGAGGAACTACGGACCGCCGCTATCGGTGTTCACAGGCAAATACCCCTTGTAAAAAGTGCTATAGAACTGCAGGGTCTCGCAGAGACGAGAACAACCCTAACAGCTATAGCTATGGTTCACATGCAGATTGGCAAAATGACATTATACCACCCGGTACATGTGTCTACACTCGATTCATTCCCATTTCTAGTTGGCCAAGACTTTATAAACCGCTTTGATGCAATTATAGACTATGGCCGACAGAAAATGTGGAGCACAGTGAGAAAGCCTCTGCCAATAAAAGTGCCTCCTAGTTGTGATACAGACTGCCTAACCGCAGGTACCGCAAAGGACACACGGGACACCTCATCTGAGGACAAGAGCCCGGTAAGTGAACCTACAAAAACAGGTGAGGCAGAAGAGGCCCAACAAGAAAGCCTCCTCTGCGAGCTGAAACAATCAGCACTCACTGAACACTACCTACAACAGGTAGTAAAAGGTGTCGAGATCCAGGGATCCCACACCGAAGATGCTGTACTGTCTCCTTGGACAGATAATTCAGCAATCAGCCAAGCTCTTTATGAAACCTTGGTTAAAAAACAAATGGGTCTAGAACTAACGAAGAAAGCTTTACGCTTTCATCTCGATCCCAACAGTGAGCGGGTAATGACCGCAAATGGAGTCATTCGCCTGAACATGAACTGGAACAAACGAGAACTGGTCCACCCGTTCCTCGTGGTCCAAAACTTACCACATGCATCCTATATAGGCTCTGACATTTTGGTAAGATTGGGTGTCCGAGTGGACACCGTCAACAATGTACTGTGGTCGCTGGAAACAGACAAAATGGATTCTCCTGTGCTAAGCACAGAAAATCTCAAAGCTGGACAGACCATACCAGAAGTCTGCGAGGTTGCTTGCAACCAATCCATCACAGTACTACCTCAGGCAATGAACCAGATGGTGGAAGTTCACATCATAGCTAATCAAGCTATTAGCCAAAAGCAGGCATACTTTCAACTATCTCCTAAGTTTTACAACTTAGGACTGTCCATTGAGGCCACGAGACAAGTGAGCCTCGACTGCAGAACCACATCTGTTGCTGTGTGTAACACAGGCACGGAAGCGGTACTGATCAAGAAATACACAAAAATAGGATGGTTGATCTCCACTGATTTCCATGATTTTGAACTGAGCATTACATTTCTGGGAGGACTCCCAGAATACCTGATCCCACATGAATACACGGGGCAAGTCTTGTTCACAAAGCCAAAACAGGCCATAGCTCTCGTCTCAGTCAATAAGGTCGACCAAGACACAGTCTATGGGGTCGGTCCAAACCGAGACATCAGCCTAAGCTCTCATACCTACAGTGTCCTGCCTATAAACAGGGTAAATGACACAGAAAGGGATTCAATGGAGCTCCCCAAAGAACAAGAACCACTCTCAATTTCTTCTCAGATCGAACAGGTGGTCGCCCAAGCCGACGCCCTGAAAACTGATGAAGAAAGGGACAGACTGCGTCAAGTTCTCTTAAAGTTTGAGAAATCATTTTCAACCGATTCAATGGATTGTGGGTTGACCACGCTCCACTCAGTGAGCATCCCAACCCCGCCCGAAGCTCCTGTGATTGACAGATCACGACTCTCTTTTTATCCAATCACAGCTCATAAACAAACATGTATGACACGGCTCTGTAACGTTAGCTTAGCACAACAGAACACAACTATATAGACTCTTAAACAACTCAAACGCTTCAAATTAACTCCCCAAAACTCTGAAACATGGCAATCACATTTAAAACAGGCACAACTAAGCTACGCTCAGTAACCAGCACGTCAACTGTAACACAACACGGACTCTCTTCGGAGCCGCGTTCAAGGTCGGTTCCGTCCACTTTAAAGGAGCAGAATTCGGGTTTCAGAACCACTATCCGACAACGTTCTAACAGTAATATGCTTCTATGACCTGCTCTAACATGTAAAATACCAGCATAGCAATCTTTTAGATGTTAATTACAGCTCTTCAGGCTTTTGACTCGGCGGTCAAACAAAGCTTTGTACAGGAGTCTGTGTGAACTGGACCGGAACCAGAACCCCCACAGACCACGGGCTGACAAAACCTCACCTAAAAGCTTCCAACAGCGTGTAAAAGAGTTGAACGAATAACAATCCCTTTACAGTCCTTTACCAGCTGCGCAAACAGCTAAAACTAATCAAGGGCATCCTAACTTTCGCTCATGGACCAACGTCCTCACCTGTGTTTGTGGTTCCCCATGACCAAAGGGGGGTGATGTTAGTTCATGCCCATGATCTCCCGTCCGTAGGACACAAAGGAGATAAAGCCACGCTGACGGCATTAAAACAAATTGCCTATTGGCCTGGAATGAAAAAGGATGTCAAGGACTACATTGAAGGGTGCGTGGTCTGTGGCCAGTTTCAGCCAACCAGACCACTTCACAGAGCACCACTGCAAAGCAGAGGCATTGCATTCCCATGGTCTGACCTCCAGATCGACTGGGTTGGACCACTCACTAAGAGCTCTAGAGGAAATAAATATTTTCTCACGGTAACCTGTGCATTTACCAAATGGGTAGAATGCCTACCAGCTCCCAACGACACAGCACAAACCACTGCTATGTTGTTAATGAATCATATATTCTCAAGGTTTGGACTTCCCCTTCGGGTGAACTCAGACCAAGGTACACACTTCACAGGTGAAGTGATGAAAGAACTGTGGAAGACGCTAGGCGTCAAGGCCAACTTTCATGTCGGCTACCACCCACAGGCTTCAGGCCAAGTAGAGAGAGCAAACAGAACTGTGGTGAGTATTTTGAAGAAATACGTGGCTGCAAACCACAAGGACTGGGACGTGAAACTCCCTCTGGTCCTCATGGCCATAAGAGCCACTCCACACACATCAACTGGCATCTCTCCCTTCGAGATGATGACCGGTCGACAAATGACTCTCCCTCTACACCTGTTGTACCAACCAGGCGACGCCGCCATGGCGACAGCCTACACTACACAACAATACATGAAAGATTTGAATGTACACCTCAGAAACACTTTTGCTTTCGCCCAGAAAAACCTGGAAAAATCCGCTGAAGGACGCAAGGCGTACTACGACCAGAAGGCCTCTCATAATGAACTCCAAGTGGGAGACAGAGTCTGGTACTATACGTTCGCTCCAGCAACCGGGAAAGGAGGGTCCGAGACCGGAACTCTCGCCCGCAAACTAATGCCCAGGTGGACTGGACCTCATCTGATAACAGACAAAGTGTCCTCAGTCGTCTACGAAATCAAAATCAGCAAAGGCCGCAAAGAGCCAATTGCTAAATGGGTACATCGAAATCAGATCAAACCTTACAAGGCGTTCAATGACTCCACAAAAGACAAAGATCTCACAAACTCACCGACTTCATGGGATAATAAGGTCGTCCAAACACAAGTTAGTAAATAAACTAATCAGGTTTAAACTACCGTATTTTCCACCCTATAAGTCGCATTGTCCAATTTGAACTTAGAAACGCTAAGCCTAAAACCCACAACAAAAAACTAACCTTAACAACCGTTTAAATCCACGAGATTTAATTTGACCTCGGTCATAAAGTTGAGACCTGTTTTCTTGTGTGTTGCACTTTGGAATCTGACGACAAGAGTGTGTCGAAGCAGTGAAACGTTGTTTCCTTGTTGTTTAGTCATTACTGTTGTCATTAGTTGAGATATTGTTTGGTTCTGAACACTCCCAGCCAAAAAGGTTTTGTATTAACATTGGTTAATGAATGATATGGATTTAACTATGCCAACATGCAGTTCGTTTTGTTAAATCTCAATCGTCGAAGAGTCAATGTAGTTTAAAGCTACTCAAGGTACAATAAACTACACTGGTCTCACAATTTCTAAATTGAACCGATTCGATCGTTTCTATTCTAGATTGTCTATTCATTTTGATGAGTCTCGCCATAGACTTCAAAATTTATTAGGAATACCAAATCCTACGTCGTTCGTCTAAAAGACAACAGACATTTAGATCAAACTATATTTCATTTTTATTTTAGTTTAACCTAAACTAAGTAATGAATGGAGGAATAGTTTGGAATTAGAGGCCTTCGTTACAGAAGCCCTCCAAAATTTTATAGGTATAGATCCCTATATCTAATTTTACAGAATTGATCCACCCCTTAATTGGTAAGTGTAGCTGATCTAAACCATGATAGCTTACATACCAGGTGCATATAGGTAAGGCTAATGTAAAATCCCAATCATAAGCCCACCTAAAAACCACATAATTGCATGACACATAGAACCAGAGTGGCACTGACTGGAAACCAACCAGCCAACAACCTTCGATGTGGGGACCTGCAGCTCCAACGCTTGGTCTTCAACCTTCATCCAAGGGTCGCCTCCTCTGCGTCAATCGAGGGATCCCCTCTACATGCTGATTATGAAAACAATTGTTGCTGATCAATCAACAAAACTAACCGTTGTGGAATTACTGCTGTGGAATTACCGCTGTGGATTATAAGACTTTGTTTTCCAAAGGATCACAGACTTTGTTTTCCAAGAGTTAACAGACTCAGTTTTCCAAGGGATTAAAAGCTTACCGCAATGGGATTACCTACGAACAGTATGGAATTTCCAAAAACTTTATGGGATTATAATTTTTGATTTTTCTTTTCCACTTGCTGGATTACTTCAAGATCAGAGACAGTTCAAGGTTTCCTTTCGTGTTGGACCTCATCCCCAAGGACTGGCGATGACTTCCAAAAGGGGGGAGATGTAGTGGGCATGACCGTGTCCACTTTGATACACCTGTGTATTTTTGAACTGTTCCAGAGATGACCTTTACTGACCTCTCAGTAAAGCAAGACATTTACCACAAATTATTCCATTAGTTCTAATCTGAGAACATAGTCACCAAAAGAAACTATTTCTATCTTTGATTTTATTCTAATGTAATCAAAAGAATAACTTTTGTCATTTTCATGATATATGTTATATTGTTATTCTGTAAATGTGAAACATCATTGTGTCATTTCTGCAAATGAAAAGGTGGCAAAGTTCAGCTAAAATGTCAAACTGACTTATACAGAAATTGTTTTTGTCGATTTTCAGCTAAAACTCTCATCTAGCGTCTGAAAGTCTCTCACTCAGATACTTTTCCTAAACAATTTCCTTCTCTGCGCTGAATTTCACCTTGAATAGTGATAACAAGTGGACCAATGAAAACGAGACAAGTTTCTCTCATCTCGGATCCTTCCTTACATTCTAAGCTGTTGCTGGAACGCTTCAGAGTTTCTGGGAACTTCAAGACATGAAGACGTCCCAAAGAGCTGAATGAATGCCTGTCACCCGCCAAGGACAGTCATTCAGCTAAGGACTAAATAACATGCTGTTATGAGTCCACTTCGAACGAGCGTAAGCTCAAAACTTTGTTTATTCCTTTCTGGAATAAGTTATCTTGAGCCAAAAAACCACGACTGCCACGGCTTCTGCCGACGAAAGCAAGTATCACCGACACCGACAAGGTAAACACGTGTGGAGTCCAGCTTGGACTTGCGGGACCGACGACTCGTCAGTCCAAGGCTGATCACAGCTCTTTACCAGAACCAAGGCGGACGTCTTAAGGTAAAGGAGCAGCTGTTTGCTTGCTGGAGGTGTGATGATATCTTAGCTGGACGCGTATGGAAGAGTGTCATCTGGTTTCATAAATGCAAGATAAACTTCCTCTCTTAACCTCCCAATTCTTCTTAAATCTTTCCTCCTATCCTTTCCCTCAATTCTAAGCTGGAAACTATTTTAAGCTAAAGAGCCCTCAGACTAAATATGTTTAACATCCAGTATTGAAGTCTGTTGTGTTAAATTTAAGTGTGCTGACGTATTAAATTGAAAGAAAGTGAAATCATGTCAATCAAGTGTAATGGTGTTAATTTAGTGATTTATTTTAAATAAATGGTAGTGTATTTGGCATACCAATGAAGGGAAATACACACGTTTAGAAGTTCTATATGTTAATCTCATTTGAATCGAATACACTACTGTATATGATTAATACACAAGTGCTTTATAATCAAGGTATTCACAACTATTTTACATATGTTTATGCAATTAGACAACATTATACGACATACTTTTAGATCTAACAAACAGGATGTTCAGATGCAGATAACTCGCTAAGGGGACAAATGCCCTTTGCGCTTCTCTTGGCCTTCTGAGGAGATCAGAGCACACAGACACACAAACACATGAATCATACTACTAAATAAGTAGTACTTAGAAACCACACACACATACTAGGATTTGGATATTAATTTACATTAATATCGCACACAGGACACATATAATAGTACATTTCTAAAACTCGCTTACTGAGCAAATAAGCAGAACAAAGAGCACAGTTTCAAGAGACTCCTCACCACAGCTATAAA
>JBBPBX010000101.1:14496-80974 GCA_038048925.1 Garcialebias charrua | reverse complement strand
CGTTTGCGATGGGGAAAAAGGACTTACTGTTGTGTTTATAATTGTTCCAGGCAACGTAAACGAGTAAAAGAAGAAGGTGAGACTTGTTCGTTTTACAACGTCCCTCTAGGAAAGTAGAGTAAAGCAACTAAAAGAAGGAAGATGTGGCTTCAAGCGCTTCGCCGGCAGGACTTCACCCCAACACAAAACAGCAAAGTGTGTAATCTGCTTTTTTTGTCTGGCATGGCCATTAATGATCCAAACTCCGTGGATGACGTTCCTACATTACATCTTGGATATGGGAAACAGACAAAACAGAGAACAACCTCCCGCAGCAGAACAACAACATGCTACTGGACAGTTGATAAGCTAGCAGCTAGCTAGTTCTACGAGACCTCGCTGTACCTCAGTCCACTAAATGTGTTGAAGTTTCAACCTGCGACATATAAGGAGATTCACTGCGGTAAAGTGAGCCTCCACTCAGCTCCGTGAGCCCTCAGAGAACAACCTCCCGCAGCAGAATGCTACTGGACAGTTGATAAGCTAGCAGCTAGCTAGTTCTACTAGACCTTGACGCTGTTTCTCAGTCCACTGCCTGTGTTGAAGTTTCAACTTGCGACATGCAAGGAGATTCTTCCTTCAACCCCCTGAAGAAATGAAAGGTGAGTAAAATGTCATCAACCACTGTGCAACTCTATAAAAATGAACAGACTGTAGCGTGTGAAGAAGGAGAAACAAACTGATCTGCAAGCAGTTGCCTTTAATCCTTCGAGCGTCAAAACCAGAAACAGAATGAATGAATTTACACGCGAACACTTCTTCTTCTTCACCTGGTAAATCCTGGGGAGCACCTCGCTGGCTCCTCCTACTGGGTGAGAGAGAGATGAGGCCATATACCTCACCAACACACCACAAGACCACTGCACTGTTAGCCTGTAATCATTTGAACTATTTCTGCATTGAAAAAATATACAGTAGTTTCCACAAGACAAACATGTTTGTTGTTGTTGTTTTTTTACATTATTTGAGGTCTAACAGCACTGCATCTGAAAACATTTCAGCCATTTCTCTGTTTCTGTAAATTAATAGCAGTTTTGCTGGGAGCATCTGTGACATGCTGTCACAGAAAAAAAAAGAACAATCATCCTGTCATCAAACATATACCGATAGAGTGAAATGAGAAGAAATGGAAGGAAAAAATGATTAAATGGAATTAGTGTTGATAAAAAAATAACTAATGTATCTCAAGTATTAATTGTATAATAATATTTCTCAGTTGGAAAGGAATATACACATTGCTGGCATAAAGAAAATTCAGAAAATCTTATGGCATATATGCTCAAACTGAGGTTGCTATTGAAAAATTAAATGCTCTAAATAATGTGTTAGGTTTAAATTACAAGTTCATGCAAATGATACATTGCATAGAGGCATTTCATCATAATTCATCTGAAAAAAAGATGCAGTTGTCACTAGTTTTAATGAAAACCCTGTATCTGCCTATTCCTCGACATTTCATTTTTGTAATACATCGTCCTTTGCATGTTATGGGTCAAAACTAATGCACGCACATGCACGAGAGGTGTGTGTGTGTGTGTGTGTGTGACAGTGAAGTTAACCATTCATTGCTCTGTGTGTATAAGCATAGTTTAACTATACATAAGACTGTTTTGTTTATTGTGTTTTGAGGTCTTCATATTTGTCTTCAAAAATGACAGAAGCTGTTCTTCATCACATTTACAGGTGGAGCAGACCAGACAAATCGCGCTGAAGTGTGCGTTCATGTGGAGCGACTGATTGGCCGAATAAAATCTTTCCATCTTCTGGATGGGACCTGCACCCGATTCTGGAGGACATCATACACACCTGTGCTTACGTGACTCTTTTTCAAGCAAGGTAACGGTTTTCCTCTTTTCATTCAGACTTTGGACATTAACTTTAATTTTCTATGCAAAATACAGAATGTGTGCAATTATTGAATGTAATAATTGAAATAAAAATGAAGCTATTTCAGTAATGCACCTTTATTTTGTTACACAAAAAACTGGTAGAAACATCAAAGTCAAAGTCAAAGTCAACTTTATTGTCAGAACTGCAATATGTACAGGACATACACAGGACCGAAATTGCGTTTCTCTCAGTCCCTCGGTGCAACAGTAACCATCTAAACACTAAACACTAAAACATTTAAAGACCGTGTAAAGTAAAATTAAATTTGTGTTTTGAGTTTGTCACACGGCATAAATATGTGTTATTAATCACCCATATAAATCTGACTGATTAAAAACATTGTTTACCTTATAAAATTAAGTCTCAAATATAAGGAAAAAACATGATTTTCCCAGGGTCTAGAACGGTGGGGGCGTGTCAGCGCATGGGCGTGGTTTCAGCGCAGTTCTGCAGCTCAGAGCTCAGAGGAGGAGACCCTCTCGCTCAGAGCTGAACTGTGTGTGTGGAGGAGGAAGACAGGTTCATCAGTAAACCTGCTCTGTTTGCTCCTTTTTCCAAGAGTTACGCTGTTTTTAGTGCACAAACAACTCTGGTTTTATTTTAAAAGTTGAGGACACAACTATAATTCATAACTCCGCTGTTCTGTGTTTAGAAGATGAGCGGACTCGCGCGGCTGCACCCGGTCCGACCCGACACATCGCATGCGGGGGCTGTGTTGGTGATTAAAATAAAGAGTAATCACGTTGATAACTAAGTATGCAATGGACCTGTCGCATTTTCTTAGCAAAAAAGGAGCTTGTGAACTTGTAGGGCACAGGCTTAGCAATAAAAAAAAGAAAGAAAAGAAACAGGAAAGGCGGCGGCGGTGTCCGGAGGCTGAGGAGGGAGACGGTCAGTAGCAGGTGCCCTGACCATTAAAACATCCAGGGAAGATGCAGGAACGAGGCATAATTGATTAGCTAGCTAACAATGAACAAAATATCTATGCTATTGCTATCTGATGCTATCTGCGATTCGCGAGTGAACGGCTCCACCCATGCGAAGAACAATTTATATGACTGGAGCAGCAGGGGGTAGGGCTATACTAATGAGGACCGCGTGACGAAACGCGGTCACGTTTAAAACACGCCTAAAAAATCCTGAAACACACATGTCTTTATACACAGTTTCATGTATAACTTCAAAATTAATTGAGCTACAATTTTGAGACTTTTTACTCATTTACAACATTACAATTATCACATTTATAATGTTTATTTAAGAAAATGTTGAAATTCACTTTACACGGTCTTTAATAAACATAAGCATAAAATAGTAAAAAAAGTGTAACACTGTCCTGAGTTTTTCATAATAGTATAAAAGTGTGAAAATTTACACCAACACTGAAACACCAAACACCCCTAAAACACCAAACACCCAATGAACATAAGCATAAAATGAAATAATAAAAGTGTAATACTGTCCTGAGTTTTTGCATAGTAGTATAAAAAGTATAAAACGTATATCTATAAAATAAACTGAAGTTTCTAGCGTTGACATTTGCAAAGAGTGGCACAGCAGCATATAAGTTAATGTACACAGTATATGTATGAGGTAGTTGATGTTGGTATATAGGCAAAGTGGCATATGAAGTAAGGCACATAAGGCACATTTGGCATCCTTAGATAAGGCTAGTCAGAGAATGCTGTATATGTATCTGCAGTAGTGTAGATAAAAGTAGTGTAAATGTAAACAGTAATAATAAATGTAAAGCAGTAGTAATAAATGTAAATAGTATTAATAAATGTAAACAGTGAATGAATGACTGCTCTAACCATTCAGCCACAGCTGTCCTTTACTCCAAGTTGTTTTGTTTGTGAGTTATTTACCCCTTTTTGGCACCTTGTTCAAATGAGTGTCTACTCTCTTCTTCTTCCCCAGTTCTAATAACATTTCTGGTTAATCTTGGAAACTGACCTCTTCGTAACATCTTGATAACTTCCAACTTCAGCTGGATTTTTAACAGTAAAATGAGAAAAGCTTATGTTGTAATAATCTGATTGTGCTTGTGAGACATTTAAAGATGTTTTGAACTTCTGGCATGTCTCTCTGATGGTGTGGAGACTGGACAGGGGGCCGCGGTCGTCAGCTACGCCATCTGCCAGAGGGTCTGGATCGAGAAACCGCAGCCAGGGGCACAGCATACCTCAAAAGAAAAAAAACATGTAGCTTTAAAATCTAGACAAAATAAAGGAATTAAAGAAACATACAGATAAGCGTTAGTGGTTTTTAAAGTTTACTACTACACCTGCAAAAGGTCAACAATGGCTCCACGCTCAAAATGTCCTTGTGAAGACCAGCAATGGGCTCATTCCGGTCATCAGGATGTCGTGGGTCAAAACGCAGGCTGTTCAGCATTCTCCTGGAAAACTTCTCGACGCAGATGTCATGCCTTAAATGACACCAACATGAAAAATGTGGTTGATATCAAACACATATTAGCAAATCTGTTTGTGGAAGTGTTTTTTAAAAAAAATGTCAAAAAACTATTCCAGATCTTACAATTGTAGAAAACATTTAAAACTGTACATGTGTAATTGCATTTATTTATTACCTAGTGCCACTAGAAAACCACAATAATTAACACAATACAGTAAACTACAATTGTAAAATGTTGAAAAGTTTTTTGACTGGAATAAGACAAAATAAGTGATATTGTATTATTCTAGTTGTTGGTGAAGTTTGACTGAAAGTCACCTTTCTGGGTATTTGTGTTATAAGCATAATATGAAATTTCTGGAGGAACAATGATTAAACTCACTTTAAAACTTGCAGCTCATCCCAAGTAGCAGATGCAGTTTGTTTGTGGGCTGGTCTCTTCCATGTACAAGGTAACTGGGTGCAGGTTGGTTTTGAATGTATTTCAAACATGGTTGCAGCCACCTCCTTGTCTGCAAAAACAAACACAATATACAACCATATTGTATGGTCAGGAGGCTGAGAGGTGACCGAGCGTTCTCAGTCGCTGCCCCTAAACTGTGGAACGAGCTGCCTGTGCACGTCAGACAAACCGACTCACTTCCTGTTTTCAAATCTGCTCTGAAGACACATTTTTTCTCTTTGGCTTTTAACACAGCGTGAAATGTTGGTTTTATGGTTTTTAAGTTTTTGTTTTATAGTTTTTACTGTTTGCTGTTTGATCTGGTAATACATCACTTTTATGGTATTTGTTGAGTTTATAGTTGTATGTTTGTTTGTGTTAGTGTACAGCACTTTGGCCAACGGTGTTGTTTTAATTTAAGGTTTATCACACATTTAACTTTACGTCTAATGAAGTGTGAGCTGTATAAACGGCGTGTCAAAAGTGCAATAGTAAATACGTTACCAAACATAATTAAATTTTCCCAGGAAAGCTAATAAATGTATCTCTTGGGATAGTTCTTATTTTTCACATCACATCACCAATTCTCTCAGGTTTAATTTAAGACATAGTTTACAGAAATCAAATAAGAAATAAGGACAAACATTTGTGTGACTGACTCATGTTTTTGTTTACATACTGTGCTAAGACATGGTGCTAGTTATAGCAGCTAACAGAAGATGTTAAACCTGTAACAATAACCAAATCAGTCTAAATATCAGAAGTATTGGCGTGAGAAATTTAAAACATTTATTTCTGACGCTTGGATATAACGTTGTTGACAACTACACAAGAGTTAACTCACCCTGCTGGACGTTCGCAAAAAGCCTGAAGGATTTCCCCATTTTCCATCAGCGCACACAATCACCTCCTCTCGTATCCGCGGCACAATGTTCAGGCATTTTGACCAGTGGTTGTCCACTATTTTAAGAAACCAAGCTTCTAAATTACTACTCGCCATCAGTAAAGCTACTGGACTCCTTCCTAGTTACCCCCTCACATCCGGTTTAGAATTGGCGCGGCTCATTGCCGTCCAATCAGAACACTCGTTTCAGGCGAGCTTTGCGTGATGACGTCAACTGGTAAAAGGTCTATTCCCAATATTTTTTTTAGGTTGTATGCCGTATACCAGTACTCGCGTATCAAGTAGACTACAGCTCTGATTAGGACTAACTTGACTTTGATTCTCTTAAAACTATCTATACAGTTTATGTATCATAACATTGGTATTTTGTCAACTTAGATTATTATGAAGCTAGGTCGCAAATTGCGACTGGGATTTGTAAAAGAAAGTTGATGGTTATTTGAATTGTATACAGTAGCTGCAGTGGAACCCTTCTAAATGTTTCTAAAATGTTTTACAGCTATAGCTTAGCTTCAAACAGCTTCACAGTCATATTCAAGAAAAAAGTATTTTCCAACAAGCTGATGAAGAATAGTCCCCTGCTGGGAGAAATACAATATTAGTCTTGTTTGCGATACATGACTCTGTTAGACTGCAAAGACCTCAACTGTGCAGTCATACAAAGCTAATGCATTTGAATTGCAAGCATTGTCTGAACAGTCAAATATATGGCTTTCATACTCCTATCTTTTCACACCATACATACCATGGGTGGTTAGGGTGCAATCGTAAAATATAAAACATCTCTTCATCCAACGGTTATGGTGCCCTGGAAACTGTAAAGGGCCATTCTGAGACAAATTAGCAGTTGTAGTAGCTCTGCTGGAACCCCCACAATGCCAGTCAGCAGTGCTCCCCTCTGATTTAAGATCATGAGCCTTCAGTGCTCAGCCTCATCCACATGACAACTTTCTCCATTCATGTGCTTTATGGAATCATCACTGTCGCCACCCAGTAAATGAGCACAGCAATATTTAGGACAAATGCCTCTGCTGAATGGCCCTGCGAAACAATGCTTTTGAATATTTCATGATTCTGAAAAAATCCTATTAAAATGAGGGGGAAGATGAAAGCCAACTCCTAAAACTGTGTGGGTGCTGTGTAGTCCCATACCTTGCTGGGAGGCACCGGGATCAGCAGCCAGCATTGAAACGCTGCTGAGGCTGATGCGTTGTTTGTGTTGGAGAGTGCAGTTTCCTAAGAGCAATGAGGTCTGGCTGCCAGTGAGGCCGTGGAGAGCGCTGGCTGGGACTTCTGCTGACTGGCTTTCTACACTCTGTCTGTGGATGCAGAGATAAGAGGTGACACACACATAATGCACACTCTCTGCTTGTGTGATGTCATCGATGGCTTTTGTGTGCCTATGGAAGTGTGTGATGTTTTTGGTTCAGCTATTTTAAGAGCCAGGGGACAAATAGGTGGGGTTCCAAAGGGATCCTGGGGCCAAAGGTTCAGAGGAGGACAAAGAAAGAAGAAAGTTTTAGCCTGTGCGGCTGGAAGCAGAGGCAGAATTATTTAAAATGAATGGCTACAAAAATGATCTGTGCCACTGGTGTGAACACTTTCATATGCTAAACATTGCAGCTGGCTATTTTTTATTTACTCCCCTCAGACTTTAACAGGTGTTTGTGACATAAAAACACATTACCTTATGTACTGTATTATTAGTACAAACATCTCCCTTCCTCCTAAATTGAGTTGCATTTACAGTCTTAAGACACTCCCTTGCCTGAGATGCTGAGCTTTGCAATGCAGCTCCAGGTAATGGCCTGTGAAATGCCTGGACTTTTGTTGGTCATGTTATGAAGGCCCTACCAGGTTATTTATGGTTCTACTGTGGTCTTTCTCCTGGCCTCTACACCTATAAATATATGGGGAAGGTTAGCCTGCTAAAACAAACAATGATGTGAGCTTGGGATGACTGAAATAGAACACACAAGTCTGCTCAGCCATCTATAAAAAGACCTGGAGTCTATCTTTAAGTAGGATGGAAGTTTCATTTAGAGCTGTGGTGCGAATGCTGTTTTAGCTCTAGAAAGGACTTCAAGAAATACAGTTTCATCACTATCCATCCATTTTTCTATCAAGCTTTTTGTTTTATATTCCTAATGCAGCTTTGGAAAAATCTATGCACAACATACAACAAATTATAAAGCAAAAATACAGCCCTCTTTGTAACTCTATAGCTTTGGGCACACTTTACAGTGGAAAGAATATCCAAAGTTTAAACAGGTTATTAAACCAGTGAGTGCACACACACCCAAACATTCATTGATTTCTATTGTATTCTGCTCAAAGTTGGCTCTTCAAAACTGGAAGTTAAAGGTCTCTTTCACTTGTCCTACATGAAATATTGTAGATGCATGACAATTGGTGGGTGACATTCAAGAAGGGTTGCCTCTTAGGGGTGGCTGTGGCTGTGGCTGAGTGGTTAGAGCAGTGTTCCTCCAATGCAAGAATTGGGGGTTCAATTCCACCACCAGTCACATGCTGAAGTGTCCCTGGGCAAGATACTGAACCCCTCATTGCCTCCAATGTGTGTCCCATTGGTGTATGCATGTAATAAATCACTGCTTATTCTTTGTAGAGATCTAGTAGTGCTGTAAGAATGGGTAAATGAGGGCACAGATTTTGTTGTAAAGAGCTTTGAGTATCTTGATAAGATAGAAAGGTTTTTTTTATAAGTACAGTGATGAAAGTTAGGCTAACTTTTAGTCTGCATTTCTGTTTGCTGTGTCTTTTTTTTAGAGTGGGGTCAGGGAGTGACAGACAACTACAAAGCATCTTCTGTCTACCAGGGAGTGATAGACCCACTCGTGTGGTTACTATGGTGACCCCAAAGTACCACTGGCAACAGCATTTCTTCAAATATTGGTTGGGTGTACACTTTCCCCTTTTTTTTTTCAAATTAGACATCCAAGTGGTATCATTTTGTTTTAACAGATTATGACAAGAACAAGTCCCCAAATCATTATGAGCTATAGAGAAGAAAGTTGTTGTCTTCCTTTAGACAGCTACTTTTTTATTGACATTTCCACAGTGAGCAAACTCGGATGAAAGATTTGGCAATTATTTTACACCAAATGTTCTTGACACAACCTGTGGCCCAGCCTGCATCCTCAGGGTTACAAGACTGTTGTCCCTAGAGAAGAAATGTTTGAAACACCTGCCCAGGAGGTTTGCTAGTCAGATGCCTGAACTATCTCAAGTAACTTTTTTCGGTGTGGAAGAGCAAGATGATAGACCTAGCATCAACATATTTTTAAGGCTGATCCCAGTCACCTCTGAAGGAATCAAATTGGATCTTGTTGTTTCGGTCATGATCCAGCTCCTGAAGACCTCCAGCTTCTTTTTCTCCATGACAGATTCAAGCAATGTCCTGAATACTGCAAATGAAGCCCTGAACCATTGGTCCATCTCCCATTCCATACTGATTTCACTAGCAAGGACCATGCCACAAGATATAAGTTTAAAGATTTATTGATTGAAGAAAAAGGGGGGAGGAGGGGAAAGGTGAGGGCAGGGGTAAGGGAAGGGGTGAGGGGTAGGTAGGAGAGAAGGGAGGAAGGGATGAAGGGGTGAAGGGATGAGTGAGGTGGGTGAGATCTGCCGAGGAGGATCCTGATGGGCTTAGGAAGTGAAGACTCGAGTAGGGACATGTCTTCGGGAAGCTGATCATCTTAATGTTTCCCGGTCCGCTTATGATCCCCCGGCGGTACATGCTATGTTGAGAAACGAGAGAATGGTGTACACGTAAGGGCAAATATGATGAAGGTAACACACAGAGAATGGCTTGCAAGCGGGGAATATATAGGCTACTTGGATAATTGAAGGTGTGGTTTGAGGCGTGGTCCTGCTCCCGAACCTAAGTTAACATATTAACTAGGGATGCACCGATCCACATTTCTCACTTCCGATCCGATACTTAAGAATGGGGTATTGATCGATACCGATACTTTTCCGATCCGATACTGTTCAGGTATGTGAATCTGTAAAATGAAAATGTTTGTACGGAGATTATTCATTTTAACATTGTGTGAGATATACCCAATGAAGACACTATTGAGCCTTACAACAGGAAACTCACAAACTAACAGCACACAAAGAAAAGTATACCACACACATGTCCTTCTCACTCATGGTTCAGCTGGAAAAAAACTAAAAAACTGCTAAGCATGATGGGAAAGACAACAAAATCCACTTCCTTAGTGGTTAAGGGGAGTGGCTGTGTTGTCTTTCCCACCATGCTTAGCGTTTTTTTAGTTTTCCAGATGCACCTAAAGCTGGTAAACTAAAAAACTGCTAAGCATGATGGGAAAGACAACAAAATCCACTTCCTTAGTGGTTAAGGGGAGTGACTGTGTTGTCTTTCCTATCATGCTTAGAGTTTTTTTTGTTTTTGTTTTCCAGATACACTAAAGCTGGACAACTAAAAAACTGCTAAGCATGATGGGAAAGACAACAAAATCCACTTCCTTAGTGGTTAAGGGGAGTGGCTGTGTTGTCTTTTTTTTCAGCTGAACCATGAGTGAGAACGACATGCGTGTGGTAGACTTGCCTATTGTGTGCTGTTACAGTTTGTGAGTTTCCTGTTGTTAAGCTCAACAGTAACCGTGTTTCCATCTATTTTCATTTCGAATTTTGAGCTAATTTTTAAATTCTTGCAAATATGTAAATAAAAATTAATGCGAAGCAGAAGTGTTTCCATCAACTGGCTTGAATCGCATCTACCGGGCCACGCACAGCATCATTACGTCAGACGTCAGCGTCATTACGTCAGACGTCAGCGTTATGCATGTCTACAGTAAACAGGAAGTAGCGGTTGAAAACAGAACCCGGCTGATGGGGATTTTAAACCCCTGTTACCTTAATAAAAACCACACAAGATAAACAAGAGAACAGTGTTAAAACAGACAAACAACCTTGCAAGGGGGAAGGCTTTTTAATGTCTTTTGAAACTTAGTTTGGTCTCAAATACATTGTCCAGCACAATTCCGAATTGTACTGGACATGACAAGCTATTTAAACAAGAAGGAGGTGGAGTTGACAAGTTCTGACGTCTTACAGATAAAACAAACAAGTCGTGGTTGTGATCCAACAAGAACATCTTATCCAAACATTGTCAAGGCTAGAAGACTGTCTTTTCTGTATCAAGGAGCAAAGCAAGCAAACATGTTTGTACTATCAAATATAAGTGTTTAAAGGGAACAGAGAATATTTGATACAAGTGAGCTGGGTTATAATTATTGGGTCAGAGTAATTAGTTTTAGATGATAAATATTGAACATCTCCATCACCGGCCACACATCTCGTCAAAATGGAGAGAATATTTCAGGTATGTGTTGCTATCGGGCAAGTTGTATTTATTCTGTCATGCCAACTAGTTTTAGCGATGTTACATGTTGTCCGGAGCGGAAACAGCTGATCAGTCACATGACGTAAATGTTCGCTACGGCAGAACTGAGTCGGCAAATCTGTTTCCATCTGTCGTTTTGCGCATCAGCTCTGTTTCGAAACCCCCAAAAACCACCTCAAGCGAGCGTATAAACTTTTGAGCGAATTAGAGGAAGTTAACTCGAATTTTGCCGTTTCCATTCAGCTTTTCTGATGTGATGCTTCAAAATGCGCATCTAGAAACCTTGGTGGAAACACGGC
The DNA here is from genome assembly GCA_038048925.1 of Garcialebias charrua. Taxonomy (NCBI): domain Eukaryota; kingdom Metazoa; phylum Chordata; class Actinopteri; order Cyprinodontiformes; family Rivulidae; genus Garcialebias; species Garcialebias charrua. The sequence continues at coordinate 69,587 of JBBPBX010000101.1, read as the reverse complement.
TAGTGTCTTCATTGGCTTTAACTCACACAATGTTAAGAGTAATACAGCAGTAACATAATGTGATGGAACACAAGCGCTCTTTGAAGCTGGATCGGAAATATCGGTAGGTTGGATCTGATATCTGATACTTAAATTATGCTGGTATCGGATACCGATATTGGATCGGATTGGTCCCATCCCTAATATTAACTCCATATAATTCAATGACAAGACTCCCAGAGTTCCAGATACTTACGGTAAACTCTTCTTGAGGCAGAGACACCTCCATCCTAGAGGGAGCACTCTGTAAGTTTCAGTGGCTACAAAACATTAACATTTTCTTAAATACCTCATAATATTTGAGTTAAGACATTATGGTCCATTAAGTGGAAAACAGATGGGACATTGCAATGTCTATTGTCATTGGGTTCTTGACCAGATCAACAATTTCTGCTTGGAATGGGATGGGAGACTGCAACAAAGCTAAGATTCAACATGTCTGCTGGCTTCCTTAGATAGAGAACTTTACTAATTGGCTTTTCTATGTATGTGAATGTTTTTGTAAAGTGCCCTGAGATAACTTTGTTGTGATTTGATGCTATGTACAGTACAAAGTAAATTAACTGACTTAAATTGAATTGAATTGCTTCAGAAAAAACAGATGCAGAATCAATACATACGCTACTAAGAAGTGATCAGGTCCAGTTTTATATGAGATCATACACTATCTTTAGTACTGTATCTGATATGTTAGTAGCAGGGATTTTTTTTTCTTGACTCAGGGTTGATGCTGGTTTTTCATTAGGTTTGAACAAATCATGAAGCGGAAGGTGTCTCATAAGCTTTTAGCTATCTGCAGTTTCAATCCAAAAATACTAGGATCGGTCTTGAGAACCTGAAAAGGGCAAAACCTCGCAGAGTTAACTTCAACAGAATCAAATATGCTGTTCAGCCCTGCTGAGAGAGGAAAATGGAGAACAGTGTGAGGGAGGGAGTAGGAGAGTTTGGAAGGTGTTATGTTGCAGTGTGGTGCCAGGGGAGTTGTGAGGCTTGGCAAAGAGGTGTGTGTTCACATCCCCAGTTTCCCCACTGGTGTTGGAGAAAGGGGAGGAAAAGAGTGCAAGGAGAAGGGGGGTGAGATGAATGGAAAGACAGTTAGTTGAGAAGCTACAGGGACCTTCGCCAGGAACAATTTACACATCTATCACTCTCCAGCATTAGTCAAAAGCTAAATGTGTGACTCAGTTTCAGAGAAATCCCTCGCACCTTCAGTTCATCATGTCATTATGTGCATCTGTCGTTGAAATGACAGCCCCTCAAAACATTTTTATCCCAGGTGTAAATAAACCACACCGCTCTGTCCTACTGGGTTTGTACATAACAGCTGACCTGATATGACTGCAGGATATGAGTATGTAAGACTGAGTATGTGCTGCTCTGCCCCAAGTGGCTAGCTAGTGAATCCTTGCAAAAATATTATCCACCAGATACTACTAGTGTGTTTGGAGTGTATTTGGAAACAAAGACATAGTCCTTATTTTAAAAAGCAAGTGGCATTTTAAATGAAGAAGTAGAACTAACAAAACATCTCAACCATGCCATTGAGTCCCACACTGTGTGTTCCAATGTTCCTACATTTTTAATGTATGTTTTTTAATGAAAATGTAATATTGTTTGATGACTGATACTTTTAAAATGTGAATGTAATAACCAAAACGTCCTGCCTGAATGCCTCATGAAACTTGTTTCAGTGTGAGCCAAAGGGCATATTAAAACGGCAATCCAGCTGTATAAATTATATGTCCCTGTTGACAGACAGAGCTGATTCAGTTCCTAAAATAATATATATATATATATATATATCTTTAGCAACATAAATATACTGTGTTTGATGTCATATATATATCATAGGCCCAGCCAAAAGACATATGGTATGTAGTCGTACATTTTGGAAGTTGGAGCTGAAAGAGGTTTCTACCGGAACATGTATTTGTTAAATCATGGGAGAAAAGCTTCCAGTGTTCACCAGAAAACTTTGAAAGACCATCAAAAAAACTTAAAAGTTAAATCAGCATCATATGGACTTCTTTTTGATCCCTGAAGATAATTCTATAAAGAAAATATTTATAAAATAAAAAGTTAATTTGCCTTTAATCCAAACTGAAATGGTTACTGTTATTTTGCTGGTTGAAAATATGCTCCCATGAATACATCGCTTTATTTGGAAAAAATCAGAATCTGAAGCCTTTTTACAATGTGAAACTATTTTTTTTAATGTAAATTTATTTTAAGATGTGTGTATAATCCTACAATAATGTGTAAGCCTGTGACTTTGTCAAGGTAGTTGTTGGAGGAAAATCACTCTCTAATGTTATTTACCCAAAAGAAGCACACTCAAGCAGGAGAAGATTTTAATCTGTATTTATACTTGCAAGGCCAGATTGAAGAAGAGGTTACATAAATATACATGTATCACCCGAGATGGGGTAGAGGCAGGGCAGCCGACTCAGGATCCGAAAGTCCCACATCTCGTGGTGTCTCTGAGCAGCACACCATATCCTCAATTGCTCCCTAGGTGCTTTCAATAGCTGCCCACTGCACCACCTGGTGGTAGATGGGTTTAATACAGAGAGCCAATTTCACCTTTGTATGGGAACATACAATGTTGACAACACATAAAACATTATTATTAGATGTATACACATGAAAACCAATTTAAAAAAACCACAAGCTGCATTATCTGCTCACTTTTATACTCTTCTCAGATCAGCTGAGTTTACAGAGTTCAGGAGATGTCCTTGAAGCTAGTTGCAGCCTTCTTACACACGCTCTGTGTTTACCCAAACATATAGTTCATGGGCAGAGATAAGACAGTGTCTTGGGACACGAAGAGGAAATAATAATAATAATTAATTCAATTTATAACGCACTTTTCATTACTGAAAATCTCAAAGTGCTACACATATATTGAATGCTACACACATTCATAAACCGGTGGCGGCAGACTACCATGCAAGGTGCTTTCCAGTCCTACCGGGAGCAACTCAGGGTTAAGTGTCTTGCCCAAGGACACAACGACACATGGTGCGGGTCCCGGGAGTCGAACCGCCAACTTTCCGATCGGGAGACGACTGCCATTACCACTACACCACGGCCGCCCTTGTCTTGCACTGAAGCCCCCAAGAAGAGAAACAACTAGGAGTGCAACTAGCAATGAACCCCAGACAACAAGAGAAACTACTGTACTTATAACAAGGTTGAGTAAGTTCTATGGATGGATTCTTCTTTGTTGAAAGATTATGTTTATTATCCAAACGACTTATTCAGTCTGAGAAGCTGCAACAAACCCAGTCTTATAAACAGAACATTCTCCAAGTGGATCAACCAGTTTTCTGGTGATGTCCAGAACTAGCTGTTCAATTGCAAAAGGACCATCAGTCTAATGGCCAGTTGGTAGTGCCATGATGGCTGCTTTCTATTTACAGAGGGCTGAGTGATACTAGCAGCAACAGCATTATAAGGCATATTTAGCTACATTGGCCATCAACAAGGTATAATAGCACAGTGAGTTGTCATCACCTGGGGCTTCATGTATGAACGTGTGAGCAACTTTCATACTGAGAGTCGGCAGAGAGATTAATGTGAAAACTGCATGTTCCTGCACACCTTTCGTTCATACATTCAAATGTGGAACTCAACGCACATGAGACACCTATCCTGACACACCTCCATTTAAATTTGCAAATAGATGCAGATACGTCCTGCATGTGTGAAGACAGGAAAATAAGGAATTTAATGGAATGTGAGTCAGAGACGCTCCTAAATATCACAATTAGCGGAGAACCCCGAGAATGCAGATTGAAGAAGCAGACAAAACTCCTAAAATATTAAAGTGATTTTATTTACTGTGACGTGGTATTTATATTATATACAACAGATGAACCTGGAAAACCTGGGGAAGGAGAAGAGTAAGGATGGCTGTAATAAAGGGATGGAAGGTAACAGGTTGTCTAGTACTTACTGAAAGGTTGGTGGGTTGTAGCATTGAGAGTAGAGCAGATAATTCCATGTGGGTATGATCCAGGATCAGAGTGCATAGGAGGAGGGAGGTTAGATGGGGAAGTGGTTGGATGGCAGCGGAGCAGCTGAAGGTAGGTCACAAAGAAGTTTGCAAGGATCCAATGGTAGGTACTGGTATTGACGATACAAAATAGACAATGATGGATCCAGGACTGGAGACTCAGGAGGCTGGTTCTAGGAAATAGGAGAATATGGTAAGCTATTTTATTAGGTTAAATAAGCACAAAGGGGCTAATAGCAAATAATGGTTGGTATGCAATGCTCTAGCAGGAAAAGGAAGACCTCTGCAGTCTGTTATACTCCTAGAGCTCATTAAAGAGGTACTCAAACCACTGTGAAATGATAGCTCCGCCCCCAGACCAGATTAAAAACCCTCATGAAAATGGGAGTGTCGAGAGACAAGGAGGAGAGGAGCTGGGTGGTTGTGCTGCGTTCACGCCCCCTCTAGCAACAAACTAAAACAAACTAAAACTCTAGCAAAAAACATAGCAAGCAACAACAAATAATAAATATGTAATGTATTTATCTATTCCCATCCGATCTATCCAAAACAAAAGGCTTTAGGAAAAAAAAACAATAATAATACTACACAGCAGTGTTGGGCCTCCGACCGCTGGGGAGCGCTAATGCGCTAATCCGCTTACAGCGGACCTAATGTTTTTGTCAGTGTAACAGCGTTTTGACTAACTTTTATAATTCATAAGCGGATTTGCGCTATTTTTATTTAAAATGCAGTACCGATAATAACTAATTATCTATCAGTAAAAACGAAAAAAACGTATTTACAGGCCCGGACGACTGCTAACAGACCATATCCTGTCAGCGCCGGATGTGGTCCGTGACAAAAAAGCGTCCCCTCAGTCTCTTTGCTAGAGCGAGCGCTCTCAGTTAGCAGCCAGTGTGTTACTCTGCAGCCTTATTGCTTGTTTTCGAAGAGTCAGACGAAGAGTTTTTAACATGGAGGGTGAACTTATGGATGTTTCTCAGCGGCCTACGCGACGCGTCTGGATTTTAAAAAGTATTTTGCCATATGCCCTCTTCAAAATGGCGGCCGCGACGGCCACAGAAGATAAGGACTTTCCATGAAAACACGGTAAAAACAATTATTTCTTTGCTGAGAAAAAATATATTTCTTAGCTGACTTTATAGCACAAGGTTTTTCTGAGCTTAGCCGGTTCAAATGGTCAAATCTGGTGGATTAAAAAAAGTATTTCGCCATTTGCCGGCCGCCATTTTGAAGAGGGCATATGGCGAAATATTTTTTTAATCCAGCAGATTTGACCATTTGAACCGGTTAAGCTCAGAAAAACCTTGTGCTATAAAGTCACTGACTTTATAGCACAAGGTTTTTCTGAGCTTAACCGGTTCAAATGGTCAAATCTGCTGGATTAAAAAAAGTTTCTCGCCATTTGCCTTGTTCAAAATGGCGGTTAGCGTGTTAGCATTAGCGTCCGCTAGCATTGGTAATACATAAGTGCTTTTGAAATTGTGGACCTAAATAAATCAATAAGTGCTTTAGAAATAGCAGAACTAATTTTTGGATTAGCGTTGCCCAGCACTGCTACACAGTATGCCGTAACCGGGGATTGAACCTGGGTCTGTCGGACCCCAAACCCGCTCCTAAACCATTGCCCCATCTTGGCATTCATGCATTACTCGTCCATCGCACAATAAGTAAACAAATACAACCAAATAGTTTCGATGAAGTGGAAAGTTTTCATACAATACATAGGTTAAAATATACAAATAGCTAGTGCCATTCCAAGAACTATAATATGCTTTGCTGCAGAGCTGTTCCGGAGTGCAATGTACCACTTCCATATAAGGTATGAACTGCAGCGCGGACCTTCTCATCTCTGCAGGGGATTGGCTCTGCTTGAACCACTTTTGTGATGTCAGAATGTACAAGACATGTCAGAGTGAACAGTCCTTGACCAATAAGAAAATTAAGGTGCAATTCCTCTGTTCAACCCATAGGGCTACCGTAAACACGTTTTTAGACCAACTATTGCCGATTTAAACTAATACGCACAAATATGTGAAGATTAACACAGACATAGTGCTATACCACATTTTAGACACATTCTAGGGAGTTTATCAGCTAAAAAAAGTTAATTTGGAGTTTAGGTCCTCTTTAAGGGGATGACTCACTGCTGTTGCTCATTGGTGCCACCCAGGACTCAGGAACCTAAATCACCCAGTATACTCCCACATATGTCCGTTCACGCGTACGTTCGCGCGTACTGTACGCAGAGGGTTCAGACATCATACTCGAGTATCTACGGGTACCCTGAGCAACTACAGAGCAGCTCCACAGACAATGAGCGTTTACCCACGGGACAAATTGAGGTTGCCGATTGGTCATTTGCTGACACGCCTACTGAATTGATTGATGGGTCAAAAAAAAAGTGTTGGCAGCCTCAGCTGCAGCGGTGTTCTGTGTTTATATGTTGTTAATAAAAAGTTCTTAAATAAAAAAAACAGGGAGCGCTGGTCCTGCAGCCCACACATCAGCCCAGCACACCAGGAAATCTCCAGAACCTCTTGCAGCTACGCTGGACCTGAGTTTAATTTGCTCATGACAAATCGTTAATTTCTCATCATTTCAGTCATGGCGTCAACAGAGGAGGAAGAGATCACTATTAACTATTAACTATTCATTCTGTGATGTTGCTTGAAAGTTATCATTGGTTGAACAAACTGTGAAATAGGGGCAGATATAATAAGATTTCATCTTCTTTCTGCTCCCTTCATTTTATCCTACTTGTAATCTTGTATCTGATGAAACTGTCTTGTATTGTTCTTTTAAAATGAATGAATAAACATCAAATCAAATCAAAATCAAAAAATCACTTGCCTTTTTGCAAAAAACAAAAAGAAAAGCCCATATCAGGGATGAAGAAGAGGAATTTAATACATTGGTGTCACATACAAACAGTCCGGCGCCGGGTAGTTTATTGTGCGACACCGCGTTTGCGCCTTCGAAAAAATTGAGCTTTCCGTGTACATGCCCTGTGGGGGTACGCTTGTTCCTCTGCGTACGTACGTGTGTACCTCTGCGTATTGACGTACGCTGGAATATACTGAGGCTTTAGAGCTAGAATCTTAACACTAAAGAAGTAGTGGGGTATAAGAATGTGTTTGTTACACATACTCAAAGAGGAGTGATTGTGTGTGATACTGCAGCTGTTATTGAATGAGATGAATGGAAGACACTGATCTGTTAGTGTGGCAATTCCAACTTCACTCATGTGTTTAATATGAGATTTATAAGAAACACCGAGCCACTTGGTAGCTTGGTAGAACCTAGAAGATCATTTAATAAATGGTTAATGTCAAGAAACAAGTTGCTGCTCATCAAGAGGATTTCAGCAGTGGTGAAGGGGAATAAAAAAATATAAGAAACTTTGTAGTTTACCTTAGACTGAAGTTGTTTTCATTATTTTTGAAGTGTGTTTTATATTATGTTGTATGAGGTTCAACGTGGTTCAGTTTCATAGTTCGTATTTAATCCAGAAATGCTTCAACTTATGAAAAACATGGTCAGATGCCTTCTGAGTTTAGATAACCAATCTCTGTCATTTTTGGTACATTTAGGCAAGTTTTAGTTCCTTGTTTTTTGGCACTGGTGCCTGAAGAAGTTTGTGTAGAGGTAAGCATGTTCTCATGGCAAGTCAGAAAAATGTAAACTTTCAAGCAATGTTTCTTTTGGTAGATTCTAACATATGTGTGGAACTTAACGCTTTTTGTGCATATGCCCCATGCATACTTGAGACCCCTGCTGTGGTGAGCTGACATAAATCAGTGAGGTGTAACCAGAGTACGATGAGGGTGCATTGCACTGAATTGGACCTGTGGGGATTTATCTCCAAAATGTTTTGTACAGATCATTGAAAAGCATGAGAAATTTGTTTTTGATTTCAGGTGGAAAATTCCCACATTCAACAGGACAACACTAAAACTGTCTTACATAATTCACTGAAGGAAGGCTGTTGGATAACAAATGAACATACATTAATCTTGTATATCGGCAGAACAAGTTCTATAAACATGCATACGTAAATGCTGGGACATAGATTAAAAAGGAGGTGCCAACATGCACCCATCACTGGAGACTGAAGTTATTTGAGGTCATAGGTTGATTTAATGAATACAAACTATTTTTGATCAAATATTCATGAGGAGAGGCTACAATCAGATCAGTGATTAGTCAAAGATCTCTTTGTTGGAACATTTAATTAGTCACCCATCAAGTGTGTATGCCTAATACGGCTTTTAAACCACAAAAGAAGTAAAGGCATTGATCGTATATGATCAATAGAACGTTGCCTTGGGGCCTGTGCTGTTTGAACATTCACAAACACCGTTGTTGTTAAGTGCTGTTCCTCATGAATGCCCCCCTCGACTCCTTTTATGTACATTGTGTCTGAGTTCAGAGGAATTGGGAGTGATTGAGGGTGAAGGGTGAGTTTAGGTGAGGCAAACAAAGGGGTGGGGGGAGAAGGGTGATGACATCAGAATGAAACTGAAGGTGTTGTGGCAGAGGACTGGCGCTCTGTGATTTGGGATGGTTGCTGATAAATGTGATCAGTCTGTCGCTTTGACTCACTGTCAACAGTCTCTGCTCTCGTTAAGATGCCTCACCTGCTGCTGGGATCTGACCCAGAGTATGGTGAGAAATGGCACAGAAAGTTTGATGTCATGAGACTCAAAATTCATTTTATTGGCTGGAAGCAAAAGTGCCAAACCCACCACTATTTACACAATCTGAATACAAGAATTAGTTTGCTGGTTGCCTGTGGCTATGTTTGCAGGTTACATTTTTCTTCTCTGATGACAATATGCTTCACCACCCGGCCCCTCGTGCTCATGAAAGGAAATCATTCAATATAAATGCTAATTTCTCAATAGCAGGAGAATCAATAGTTGGGGAAAATGGGCTTGTCAATAACCGTGTTTCCATCAAGGTTTCTAGGTGCGCATTTTGAAGTATCGCAGCAGAAAAGCTTAATGGAAACGGCAAAATCCGTATTTACTTTCTCAAGTTCGCCAAAAAGTTTATACGCTCGCTTGAGGTGGTTTTTGGGATGTTCGAAAATGAGCAGATGCGCACAGCGACAGATGGAAACACATTTGCCGACTCGTGCTGCCGAAGCGAACATTCACGTCACGTGACTGATCAGCTGTTTCCGCTCCGGACAACATGTAACATCGCTAAAACTAGTTTGTATGACAGAATAAATACAACTCGACCGATAGCAACACGTACCTGAAATATTCTCTCCATTTTGACGAGATGTGTGGCCAGGTTCTGTTTTCAACTGCTACTTCCTGTTTACTGTAGACATGCGCAGTGCTCACGTCTGACGTAATGACGCTGACGTCTGACGTAATGACGCTGTGCGTGGCTTGGTAGATGCGCTTCAAGCCAGCAGATGGAAACACTTCTGCTTCGCATTAATTTGTATTTACATATTTGCGAGATTTCAAAAATTAGCTCAAAAATCGAAATGAAAATGGATGGAAACACAGCTATTGTAGATTATTATACAGTAGGCTTTATTATACACTTTTTGACAAGTTATGTATTTTGTTTTTATTTTAAAACATTAATTAATACGCACATGATGTGTCAAAAAAAATAATGCCATTGCTTCAAAATAAGGGAAAAATAGTAGTAGAAGTTTGGGAAAGTTTTTTATTTTTTTGCCTTAAAATGAAAATTACCGGTATTGGGGGAAAAAAAATTGTAAACTCAAAGTTAATTTAATAATTTTTATTTCAGCAGATAACCCACTTTCGGGGGTGAACCCACTTTATGGGGGGTTCGGGGCCTGGGGATTTGCCGTGGCAGGGCTGTCACTACACTCTCCCTTGGGATGTTTGGACTCGGGTGTCCTGTCTTGTCGGCTGGGCGCAGGTTGGGCCGGATCTTGGACGTCGGCTCCTCTCCCCCCAGAATAAATGGGTCTGCCTCCTGGGTTTGGGCATGGGCTGCCCCATGTAGGGGGCAGGTACACGTCTTGGACATGGGGTGTATCAAAGTCAAAGTCAAAGTCAACTTTATTTTCAGAACTGCAATATGTATAGGACATACACAGGATTGAAATTGCATTTCTCTCTCAGTCCCTCGGTGCAACAGTAACCATTTAAACACTAAACACTAAACAATTAATAAACAAGCATAAAATGAAATAATAAAAGTTTAGTACTGTCCTGAGTTTTTTTTTTTTTTGCATATGTAACAATATAGGCGCTGTAAGGTATTTAAACACTTACTAGGCCACCATTATTGTAGAGATATAGGACTTACTGGTCAGTTTACTGACTTACCTATATTTTTAGATGCGCAGGTCTGAGCAGACTTTAATCTGCACAAACTTGCCACCAATTCGCGAGTTCATCCTTTTTCCGGTATTAAATTGCTTTTACTGTAATTAGGAAAAATGTAATTTCACGAGAGACTTCAACTTATGTTGGTCTACCAGAAAATAGACCTTTTATTGAAACTATCACAAAAATTACAATAAACATTTGTATCGATATTAGCTCTGATTTAATAACTACGTTGACAAGAATTCAAATTAAAACAAACAGACAGTTATTAACGTTTCTGTTGGCACATTACTTAACAGATTAATAGCTTAGGAAGAATAAGAAATAGGAGGTATGTGTAATGATTTCAGTAAACCCAGATGGTACGAGACCCGGAACGAGACAAGACTCCACAAGATAAAAAATTCAACAGTGTTTATTGTGCAGGTGACTATGTACAGGTGGTCCTCTGGAGCTCCTGGGAAACAAACAGGATGTCAGATGGGTTGAAACAAGAGAGGTCCTTTGAGTACTCGTACTGTTTTTTCCTCTTACAGGTTGGATGGTTTGGGTGGAGCGTGAGAGTGAATCCAAGTGAGTCCAGAGGAAGGTGAATCAGTCTCACAGAGGAATGGCAGTAGATCAGGCACGAGGACCAGGCACTGAACCCAAGGCGTACCAGAACAGGAAGGGATCCAAGAACACAGGAGAACTGGAGGCACAGAGAACGAGGTTAGTAACTTTTCTCAAAGAAACAAACAGGCTGGGAGCATAAATACCATAAGTAGCTCAATGCCCCAGCGAGGAGTGGAACTTGACTGCAGCCTTATATAGGTGAAGGTCTCATCAGGGAGATAGCCGGCAGCTGTGGTAATTGGCGGCCATCTTGGGTTGCAGCCAGTAGCACTCCCTACAGTACCCCCCCCTCAAGAGTCGCCCCTCGGCGACCCGAGGCGCTTCTCAGGATGGGCCCTGTAGAACGAGGAGATCAAGCTCGGATCCAGGATGAACGACCGAGGAATCCACGACCTCTCCTCCGGACCGTAGCCCTCCCAATCCACCAGGTACTGGAAGCCACGACCCCTGCGTCGTACGTCAAGGATGGACCGAACAGTAAAAGCAGGATGGTTGTCGATGATCCGGGCAGGAGGAGGAAGGTTGTCAGGGGGACACAAAGGACTCACGGAAACAGGCTTGATCTGTGAGACGTGGAAGGTGGGATGGATCCTCATGGAGCTGGGGAGCCGCAGTCTGACCGCAGACGGGTTAACGAGCTTGATGATGGGAAAGGGGCCAATAAAGCGAGGAGCCAGTTTCCGAGGAACGTCCTTCAAATGAATGTCTCTAGTGGACAACCAAACCTCCTGACCCACTTGATAGAGGGGCGCAGAAGAGCGGCGGCGATCAGCAAAACGTTTATTCTGAGCCGCCGTGCGTAGAAGAGCAGACCTGGCCTGGCGCCAAACACGTCGACATCGTCGGAAGTGATGGAGCACAGATGGGACCGAAATGTCGGACTCCTGGCTGGGAAACAAAGGAGGAGCATAGCCGAGAGATGCCTCAAAAGGCGACATACCTGTAGCCGAGGACTTGTGGGTGTTGTGAGCATATTCGACCCAAACGAGATGCTGACTCCAAGCCGAGGGGTTGGACTCCACCACACACCGAAGCATGGCCTCCAACTCCTGGTTGCATCTCTCCGTTTGGCCGTTCGATTGGGGATGATACCCCGAGGTTAGGCTGGGAGATGCCCCCAGCGACTGACAAAAGCTGCGCCAAACTTGGGAGATGAACTGAGGACCACGATCCGAAACCACATCAGAGGGTATACCATGGACCCTAAACACATGTTGGAGCAGAAGTTGAGCAGTCTCCATCGCAGAGGGGAGTTTGGGTAACGGAATGAAGTGAACCGCCTTGGAAAACCTGTCGATGACAGTGAGGATGGTGGTGTGGCCGTCTGAAGGGGGTAGACCAGTGACAAAGGCCACCGTTACATGCGACCAGGGACGAGCAGGCGTAGGCAGAGGTTGAAGGAGTCCCGCAGGCGGTTGGTTCCCAGACTTTTCATTCATTCATTCATTCAACCTTTATTTATACAGGCTAGCCTCGTTGAGTCACGGGGACTCATTTACAAGAGGGACCTGTCTCACTCACACCAAACAACCATCCACTCTCACACTCACACCTAGGGTCAATTTAGAGTCACCAATCAGCCTAACAAGCATGTTTTTTGGTCTGTGGGAGGAAACCGGAGTACCCGGAGGAAACCCACGCATGCACGGGGAGAACATGCAAACTCCACCCAGAAAGGCCCCGGACCGGGATTTGAACCGGCAACCTTCTCGCTGAGAGGCAGCAGCTCTACCAGTTGTTCCCAGACTTGTTCCTTGCGCATGTTTGACAGGCAGTGACAAACTCCTTGATGTCCTGAGCCATAGTCGGCCACCAGAAGTGTTGCTTGGCTAGAGATAACATGCGGGCTATACCAGGGTGACAAGAGAGTTTATTTGTGTGGAGCCAAGTTAATACCTTCGATTTCACGGAGGCAGGGACAAAAAGGGTTCCAGGGGGTCCAGTGCCTGGGTCAGGTTCCAGCCTCTGAGCCTCTTTCACCTCTTTCTCGATAGTCCAAGTCAAAGTCAAAGCTCCCACGATGCGAACAGGAGGAATCATCCTCTCCTCAGTTTCCGGAGCATCCGTGGGCGAGAACTGGCGAGAAAGAGCATCTGGTTTGATGTTCTTTGAACCCGGTCTGAAAGTGAGAATGTAGTTAAAGCGGTTGAAAAATAAAGACCATCGTGCCTGTCTGGGTGTCAGTCTCTTAGCATCCCTGAGGTAAGTTAGATTCTTGTGATCGGTCCAAATAACAAAAGGTGTCTCTGTGCCCTCCAACCAATGTCTCCATTCCTCCATGGCTAATTTTACCGCCAACAGTTCGCGGTTGCCAACATCGTAATTCCTCTCAGCAGGGGATAGACGGCGAGAGAAGTAGGCACATGGATGGACCTTGTTATCTGTGAGAGATCTTTGGGACAACACTGCACCTACACCAGTGTCAGAGGCATCCACCTCCAATATGAATTGACGGTTGGGGTCAGGGTGACTGAGAACAGGTGTGGATGAAAAAAGGTGTTTCAGCTTACCAAAGGCTGCGTCTGCCTCAGGTGTCCATCTAAAAGTCCTGTTGGTGGAGGTGAGTTGCGAGAGGGGTGCAGCGATGCGGCTGTAATCCTTAATGAAACGTCGATAGAAGTTAGCAAACCCCAGAAATCGTTGTAACTGTTTCCTGTTTTCGGGAACGGGCCATTCCACCACAGCCCTTGTTTTTTCTGGATCAGTCCGGTATCGGCCACCTTCAAAAATAAATCCCAAAAAGGACACGGACGACACGTGAAAGTCACACTTTTCACTCTTAACAAACAGTTGATTTTCATACAGTCTCTTTAATACAGTCCTGACTTGTGTTACGTGCTCCTCTTCGCTGTGAGAGAAAATGAGAATGTCATCCAGGTATACAAACACAAAATCACCTAAGAAGTCTCTCAGAACGTCATTGACCAGAGCCTGAAATACTGCGGGAGCGTTGGTTAAACCAAAAGGCATAACTAAATATTCAAAATGTCCCAGTGGTGTTCTGAAAGCAGTCTTCCACTCATCTCCCTCTTTTATGCGCACTAGATGGTAAGCGTTGCGCAAGTCCAGTTTAGTGAAGATGGTTGCAGACTGAAGTTGTTCATGAATGGAGTCTATGAGTGGGAGAGGATATTTGTTCTTGACAGTGATTGCGTTCAAGCCCCTGTAATCAATGCAAGGTCTCAAAGAGTTGTCCTTCTTCTTAACAAAGAAGAAACCTGCTCCAACTGGTGATGTTGAGGGACGTATGATACCCGAGTCAAGGGAGTCCTTAATGTACTCTTTCATAGATTCCCTTTCAGGACCAGAAAGGTTGTATAAACGACTCGAAGGCAGTGGGGACCCAGGAAGGAGGTCGATGGAACAGTCGTAAGGACGATGAGGGGGCAAAGACAGAGCTTTTTGCTTACTGAACACAAAAGCCAAGTCGTGGTAAACAGGGGGAATACCGGTTGTGTCAACATCCTCCTCAGTGAAATTAGCCTTAGGAAGATCATAGATGGCAGCACGTAAACAGTGTTTCAAACAATAATCACTCCATCCCTCCACTCTCCCGAGCTCCCAGTTAATGTTTGGGTTGTGTTTCTTCAACCAGGGGTAGCCTAAAATCAATGGTGCGTTTGGTGACTCAATAACATAAAAATCAGTCATTTCATGGTGGTTTCCAGATATTAAATGCAAACCCACAGTTTTACATCTAATCCGTCCTACCACATCCCCAGTGACACCTGCTACAGATAAGGGGTTAACTGTTTGTGTGGGAATGGATAATTCCTTAACTAAATTCATACTAATCAAATTCTCCTCAGCACCAGAGTCTACCAGTGCAGTAACAGGGAGACGATCTTGAGAGGTTTGGAGTGTCATTTTTAATGTGAGTCGACAAGTGGCAGAAAGATTGGAAGCTCCCACCAGTATTTTTCTTCTTACTGGTGGGACCTTTCGTTTCCCAGCAACGGGCAGTTGCGCAGATAATGACCAGACTCTCCACAATAATTGCACAAATTCAGGCTCCTTCGTCTCTGTCTCTCTTCAGGAGATAGATGAGCCCGCCCCACCTGCATCGGTTCGGGTTCTGGTAGGGCACGCAGGCGAGTGGCTGGACCGATAGGTGTAGGAGATTCGGAAACAAAGTCTCTCTGGGGTTTGTAGTTCATTGGAGTGTGTCTGTAGGCGTTTCGCTCACCTGCCGCTGTCGTGAACCCGGAAGTGGGGAGCTTCTGGTAATTGTAGTTTCTCTCCCGGAAGCGTTCTCGAAGACGTTCGTCGATACAAACGGCGAGGTTTATGAGTTCATCCAGACTCCCTGGTTCATCACGGCAAGCGATTTGGTCCTTCACAATGTCCGACAAGGAATTCAAAAATGTACCTTGTAACGATAGTTCATTCCAACCGGTCTGGGCAGCGATGACGCGGAACTCGAGGGCGTGTTCCGCTACTGGTCGTCGACCCTGACGTAATCCCAGTAGTCGCTTTACGGCATTGGGTTGTTTCATCGGCCGGTCGAATATTCTGCAAAACTCTTGTAAAAAGACATCGTACGGGACAGAATCCAAATCGTGAGACAACAGGAAGGAATTGGCCCACCTCAATGCTTCACCCTTTAGCTGGCTAACGAGGTAAGTTATCTTTGAAATGCTGGTTGCGTATGTGTGGGGAGCCCCCTTAAATGCCAATTTACATTGAAGCAAAAATCCTCCACAACTCTCAGGATCACCAGAAAAGAACTCAGAAGGTTTTACCGCTATTGGTGGAGAGGTGAAATGATTCTCAGGGACGAAGGCGGCGGCGCCAGACTCCTGAGGAGCTGTAGGTGCATCCGAAGTCGAGAGCCTTTGGTTCAACGTGTACACCATGTTTCCCAGGTCTTGTACGCTGGCCTGAGCGGCTTGTTGCTGCAAAGAGAGACGTTCAAACATGTTTTCAAGTCTTTCCATTCGTTGTTCCTGTGAAGTGGATGACGCTTGCTCGCTCCTGATCTCGCTCTGGGTCTTATGTGGCTGGGGCATTCTGTAATGATTTCAGTAAACCCAGATGGTACGAGACCCGGAACGAGACAAGACTCCACAAGATAAAAAATTCAACAGTGTTTATTGTGCAGGTGACTATGTACAGGTGGTCCTCTGGAGCTCCTGGGAAACAAACAGGATGTCAGATGGGTTGAAACAAGAGAGGTCCTTTGAGTACTCGTACTGTTTTTTCCTCTTACAGGTTGGATGGTTTGGGTGGAGCGTGAGAGTGAATCCAAGTGAGTCCAGAGGAAGGTGAATCAGTCTCACAGAGGAATGGCAGTAGATCAGGCACGAGGACCAGGCACTGAACCCAAGGCGTACCAGAACAGGAAGGGATCCAAGAACACAGGAGAACTGGAGGCACAGAGAACGAGGTTAGTAACTTTTCTCAAAGAAACAAACAGGCTGGGAGCATAAATACCATAAGTAGCTCAATGCCCCAGCGAGGAGTGGAACTTGACTGCAGCCTTATATAGGTGAAGGTCTCATCAGGGAGATAGCCGGCAGCTGTGGTAATTGGCGGCCATCTTGGGTTGCAGCCAGTAGCACTCCCTACAGTATGAAAGCTAAGTTAACGGAAGTTAATTATTTTGAAAAGGCAGGGTGACACTTTCCCATACAGGTCTTAGCTGGGCTTCTCACACGTTCAGAACACATCAACGCCTCGTTACCTGTTGACGATACGTCTTGGAGATAAGAGTTGAAGTTTGTGGACACTAACGGACTGTGTTGTCCAGTTCACGTCCAGATGACCTCCGCGTGTGTGTGCTGATTCAGACGAGCAAGAAGAGCCGCTTCTCCCGGCAGGAACAGAGCCAAGCGCGCTGACTTATTTTTCAAAATAAAACTTCAGAAAACAAATTCTTTCATAAAATGAGTGAGTGGGTTACAGTAAGCTTTACTGTAACTCCAGCTGAAACGTGGGTCTATTTGACACAATGACCGGAACGTCTCCAGCTTTTCCAGAGGAGGAAAACCAGTTGTGAGTTAGTTCTCTCCAAAGCACTAAAGAAAAATGCAGGAAATGACCTTTATATGGGAGGCGGGGTCTCCCCCACCTCCTTAATAACTATTGGCTGGTTTTAACAAAATAAGAGATGGGTTTTCATCTCATAGGCAGAACTGTCTCTGACGGACAACAGGAAAACTGTTTACAGAATCGGCCAGATGGCCTGCTTGTGAGCACAGAGAATATTATGGCTAACTTCACAGACAAAACAGAGAAGGAAGTGAACAGCTAACAGTTTACCCTGAACTGTGCCTTAGAATCAGAGCCTGCTTGCTCTGCAGAAATAAAACCAGCAGAAGGGTCAAAACTCATGCAAGTAACAGATCATCATTGAAATGACAAAAATATACTGTAGATCAATTCTGAATTAACACACATTAAAGAGAAAGTTCAATCTGATTAATTAGTGTCCATTAATCCATAATAATTGTTAACCAAAATAGTGTCCACTCGTCTCCTTGAGGGCTTCAAGAAGGTGTAACACTGAGAGTTTCAGAGAGATGCAGAGAGGTGTACTTGAAGGTCAAGACAGAGGGCCTATATCACTACAGTCCCCCTTTTTGGAAGTCATCGCCTGTCCTTGGAGATGAGTTCCAACACGAAAGGATACCACCGAATGTCTCTGACCTCTATGTAATCCAGCAAGTGGAAAAAAAAAAGTCAAAAAAAGTTCAAAATTATACTCCCATAATGTTTTTGGAAATTCCATACTGTTTGTAAGTAATCCCATTGCGGTAAGCTTTCAATCCTTTGGAAAACATAGTCTGTTAACCCATGGAAAACTGAGTCTGTGATCCCTTGGAAACAAAGTCTTATAATCCACAACGGTACTTCCACAACGATGGGGGTTAGTGATTTCATCAGCAAGAATGGATTTTACTCAGCATGTAGAGGGGATCCCTCGATTGAAGCAGAGGAGGCGGCCCTTGGATGAAGGTTGAAGACCAACGTTGGATCAGCAGGTCCCCACATCGAAGGTTGCAGGCTGGATGGCTTCCAGTCGGTGCCACCCTGGTTCAATGTGTCATGCAATTATGTGGTTTTAGGTGGGCTTATGATTGGGATTTTACATTAGGCCCTACCTATATGCACCTGGTATGTAAGCTATCATGGATTAGATCAGCTACAATTACCAATTAAGGGGTGGATCAATGCTGTAAAAATCAGATATAGGGATCTATACCTATAGAAATGTGGAGGGCTTCTGTAACGAAGGCCTCTTCATTCAAACTATTCCTCCATTCATTATTTAGTTTAGGTTAAACTAAAATAAAAAAATGAAACTAGTTTGGTCTAAATGTCTGTTGTCTTTTAGACGAACGACGCAAGATTTGGTATTCCCTATAAATTTTGAAGTCTATGGCGAGACTCATCAAAATGAATAGATCTAGAATAGAAACGATCGAATCGGTTCTACCTAAATGATTGGGAGGCCAGTGTAGATTATAGTACCTTAAGTAGTATTGATCTACAATGACTCTTCAAAGATTGAGATCTTTAACAAAAATGTAGGGATGCACCGATCCACATTTCTCACTTCCGATCCGATACCGATACTTATTAACTCAGTATCGACCGATACCGATACTTTCCCGATCCGATACTGTTCAGGTATTTGACTCTGTATAATGAAACTTTTGCACCCAAACTATTCATTTTAACATTGTGTGAGATAAACCCAATGAAGACACTCTTAAGCCTTACAATAGGGAACCCCCTTATTGTAAGGCTTAAGAGTGTCTTCATTGGGTTTATCTCACACAATGTTAAAAAGGGCAGTCACAGATTGTGATTGAACACAAGTGCTCTTTGAAGCTGGATCGGAAAAGTATCGGCAGGTTTAATCCGATACCCGATACTTAAATAATGCTGGTATTGGATACTGATACCGATACTGGATCGGATCTGCCCCATCCCTACAAAAATGCACAGCATGTTGGCATAGTTAAATCCATTTAAGTCTTCAACTTATCAACAATCAAACCTCTTTTGGCTGGGAGTGTTCAGAAAACAATAACAACTTCAATAACATAAAAGTAGCAATTAAGCAACTAAAAACAACGTTTCACTACAACAAACTCACTCTGGTCGTCAGATTCCAACGTGTCACACACAAGAAAAACAGTTCTTAGCTTTATAACCGATGTCAATTAAATCCTGCAGATTTAAACGGTTGTTAAGGTTAGTTTTTGTTGTGGGTTTTATGCTTAGCGTTTCTAAGTTCTAGTTGGAACGGTTTCTTTTCGCAACTAGTATAGTTTAAACTGTTTAGTTTATTTACTATCCTGTGCTTGGACGACCTTATTTTCCCATGAAGTCTTTGAGTTTGCGAGATCTTTGTCGTTTGTGGGGTTATTGAAATCTTTGTCCTTGACATGGGCATGACCTAACATCACCCCCCTGTGGTCATGAGGGACCACGCACACGGGTGTGGACGTCCGTCCATGGGCACGAGTTAGGATGCCTTTGTTTAGTTTAAGCTGTTCGCGCAGTTTATTGGGCACCTTGTACAGGAACCTTATAGGTTTCGGCCAACGTATCTCTGTACGTTTACCTCTTTCTGCGTAATGCAGGTGTGTCACAACTGTCGGCGCCGTCGCAGGCGTGTCTCTGTCGTTGTGATGTATGTCTTCCCACTTCATGAATGAAGAGGTGCTCTTTGAGTCTGTAAGAACTATGTCATCTCTGAGTAGTTCTAGATTCAAATGCTCTGGAACCAAGGTTTCATTGAAAGCTTGGCTGATAACTGAATTACCTGTCCCAGAGGACAGCACAGCGTTCTCGGTGTGTGATCCTTGGATCTCTACACCGTCCTCTACCTGTGGTAGGAAGTGTGAGTTCACCCCCCTTTTGTTTGAGGAGGGGTCCTCAAAATCTGTAACCATGAAGTCCAAGTGACTGTCAGCGTGTGGTAGACTGTCACTTTCTGGACTCAAATGTCCTTGAACCAAGACTTCACTGAAATCTTGGCTGTATGCTGAATTTCCCGTCCCACAGGACAGTACAGCGTCATCGGTGTGAGACCCTTGGATCTCCACACCTTCTTCTACCTGTGGTAGGAAGTGGTCAGTGAGTGCTGAAGGTGTCAGCTCGCAGAGGAGGTCCTCGTGATGGGCCAGAGTCTGGTCCAATTGTTGAGTCTCCTCTGTCTCACCTGTAATTGGAGGTTCACTTACCGGGCTTGTGGTCTCGGTTGGGGAATCCCATGTGACCCCAGCGGTACCTGTTGTTAGACAGTCAGTGTCCTGACCTTGGGGAGGCACCTCGATTGGCAGTGGACTGCTCACTGTGGCCCACATTGTCTGATTGCCATAATTTATAATCGCTTCAAAGCGATTTATAAAATCTTGGCCAACCACAAATGGAGTCTGGAGTGAGTCAAGTTCAGACACATATACCGGGTGGTATAGTGACATTTCGCCAATCTGCATGTGAACCATGGCTATTAGGGTTGTTCTCGTCTTTGCGAGGCCCTGTTGCTCACCATAAGTGTCTTTCACAAAGGGTATTTGCCTGTCAACATCGTTAGCGGCGGTCCTTAGCTCCTCAAACAGTTCGGCTGACATGGTAGACACGTCTGAGCCGCAAACCAGGAGTGCTTCTTGCGCGAGGACCCCTTCCAATGTGAGTGGCAGGTAAGCTCTCTTAGCTATCCCCCTTTTTATAAAGTTACACAGAAACCGTTCAGGTTTTTTCACACGTTTCTGTGTACGTGTGACTCTGTCTGTGTAAACATCGTTGCTGTCAGCATCATGATTTTCAGGACGCTGATCATCAGCAATTTGTTTGCAGTCAGCATCTTTGTCAGTGTTGACGATGTTGTCAACTGTGTGCACTGAGTCGTTGCAAAAGGCAGTGCTGCGTGTCGCTTCGTCAGGTTGAACAACGATGTTTGTGTTATCATCAAGGACAACGTCACACGTTGTGTCAGCTTGGTCAACCACTGTAACATTCAAATCATTTGACAAACAACCCACAACCTCAGTCATGTCTACGCGCGGAGGCGTCGTTTCCATAATCTGGAGCATGTGTGACTCATTGCATGTCTCGAGCTGTGTAGCTCGAGGGGAAAGGGCAGGAGGGCCGCTTCTCGGGGGTACATAATAATAATAATAATAATAATTAATTCAATTTATAACGCACTTTTCATTACTGAAAATCTCAAAGTGCTACACATATATTGAATGCTACACACATTCATAAACCGGTGGCGGCAGACTACCATGCAAGGTGCTTTCCAGTCCTACCGGGAGCAACTCAGGGTTAAGTGTCTTGCCCAAGGACACAACGACACATGGTGCGGGTCCCGGGAGTCGAACCGCCAACTTTCCGATCGGGAGACGACTGCCATTACCACTACACCACGGCCGCCCATGTCGGGACAGACCATTTTTCAAAGGGTCACGGTTCCCAGACATCAACTTCTCTCGAAGTTCACCCACTGTGAGACCTAGGTGAGAACTCCTTTGGTTCGATCTGAACCATCTTGGTTCACCTAGAGAGCGAACACCTACCTTGTGTGGTTCTCTGCTCATCTCAGGGTTTTCAACCTGAGGGGCAGGGGCAGCAGAACTCCCTGTGAAACGATCAGAGTCACCGTTCCAGTTGGACACAATCTGTGGTTTGTTATCATGAAAAACCCGTTTACTTACGCACTCTGTAAGAGAGGGAACCTCTTCTATTTCCTACGTGTGGGATGTGACCTTTTGACCTGGGCACACCACTGAGGGTGTTTTTCGCTGTTCGAGCATGTCAAAAAATTCCATAGCACATTGTTTAATTTCTGCCATGGTACTCTCTTTGCAATTAACATTGAAGCGAACACATTTCATTATGAAAGGTATTAGATTCAAAGTGAAACGACTTTTAAACAGGTAATCTTCCTCAATTCCAGGGACAGTTTTGTCCCCTGTGTAAGCAGAGAGGAGCCTGTCGTAAAACACCAGGGGATGTTCACCTGGTTCCTGAAGGACGTTCTTTGCAGCTAAGTACCTATCAAATGATGAAACAAGCCCACAATTTGTTGATGCACCTGCTAGAACGTCCATCTTTGTACTGATTTTCTGTAAAAAATCAAGTAAAGTGGGTCTTATTGCACAGTGTGCAGTCTCACCATGTGATGCCTTCGGCAGTCAACATGGAGTCCAAGATGGGAAATCAAATAAAAATCAGTGATTTTATTAAATTGTCAACCCATGAGACGACCATCAAGGTCGGCCATTTTTGTGTGATTTCTGTGAAAATCAAGACAAAAGATGCCTCATCTGTGTTATTTTAAACATGCAGTTTAAAATAAACAGGGACAGACAGCTTGTTTTGCACAGAATTTATGATAAAAGTGTCAAGTTTTATCAAAATGCAGACATGTCTGTATTAAATCTGTGTAACTGTTCTGCCATCAACATTTGATTTTCTGCGAAAATCAAATTAAAGGATGCTGTGAGTACAATATTTCAAATTGTTTCCTGTTTAAAACAGGAACATTCAACATGTACAAATTACAGGAAGACTGCGTCTTCTAAAGTAACCAGCAGGGGGTGCCGCGCTGGATAAGTTTATCACAGCGACTGCAATTTCTCTATCTGACCGGAATAGAGGCGCTGTTGTCGCCTGTGAGCGCAGCCGTGAGCTGCCAAACATTCACAGACGTCTAACAACGGGTCAAAAGCATCAATCAGAAATATCCAGAGCTTTGACGTGACAAAGCTCTAGAACCCCAGCCTCACAAAATACGAAACGATGTGAGAAACATTGGTTGAACTATGAAACGTTTTAAACTGCGTTTAAAAGAAAAACAAGGTCGGTCCACATAAAGCAGTTGTAGCTCCCGGTGTCACGTGACCTGGTCACATGGCGATCGGTAGTCTTAGAACAACTGACTCCCACATTCACTAAAGTCTCAAAAACACCGCGTTTAAACAGTCTTTTCAATGACAGTAATGGACAAACAAGCATGGAAACTAGTCTGGGACAAGCAACTGAAGTGAAAAGTGACGAGGAGTGAGCTCCTCACTCCTTCAAGCGTCAACACTTACAGCGTAATCAACCAATCACAGCGAAGACAGAACTGTAGTTCTAACCCAAGTGTTCACGGGTAATGGAGTCTTCGAAACCTGACGTCACTCACGTGTGACGTGCCGTTCGAGCGTTGTGTTCACGGACCTGCGGTCGGTCGAACAAGAGCGTGGAACTGACTTTTTAACGTTCTAAAACAGTCAGAAATATCGCAAAACACCGCGGTTAAGCCAGTCTTCGACGATATCACGTGCATAGAACCCAAACAACACAGATAAACTGTCAGAAATGTGTGCAAAAATGAATCTGACAACCACAGTCTACAGAACCAACTGTTTTGAACACGACACACAATGGACCAATCACAACGCTTTAAGCAGCCATTTTTCCTCTCGGTACCGCTAACGTTTTAGCTCGACCCAAAGTTCTAGACACACTATCACAAAATAAACGTAGAATACACCACAGAAAATACTGCTAACGAGCCCAATCACATCCAGGCCACCCCCACGCCTTCCAGAGAAGGCAGCACGCTAACTGTGTACAACAACGGACTTTACATCACTCGGAACCGGAGGTCGGAACGTCCGGTCCCAAAGCTCAGTGGGTTTCACCCGAACCTCGGCTAACAACACGTTGTAACAGCTTAGGTAAAAATGGAGCAGCAAATGAGTGAAACAGACCTTCAACAGCAAACCGCAGATGTAATAAAATGAAGCAGTGGTGACACGGCGGTCACAACAATGAAAAATGCATGCAGCCTTGTAACAGTTTTGTGAGACAGGCTTTTGTTTGGGGTGCCAGCCAGGTCTTTCTCCTGACATATAAGATGTCTAAATAAATAAATAAATAAATAAATAATAA
Source organism: Garcialebias charrua (assembly GCA_038048925.1). Taxonomy (NCBI): domain Eukaryota; kingdom Metazoa; phylum Chordata; class Actinopteri; order Cyprinodontiformes; family Rivulidae; genus Garcialebias; species Garcialebias charrua. The sequence continues at coordinate 45,677 of JBBPBX010000101.1, read as the reverse complement.
TATATTTGCCCTTTAACACAAAACTAGAACAAAGGATGTTAAACACTTAATGTGATCACACCCTTACACTAAATGAAATAAACCCATCAACTACATAATGTTTTTTTTCAAAATCAAGTGTATTTACCCCTGGATACAAACAAAATTCCTCATAATAATTCATACAAAAGAAAGCAATATTTAACAAACTTAGTACTGTATTTAATCAATTCCACCGCCCGATGCTCGGCGGCACACAAAGTTCAACAATCCTGCTGCAGCAAACAGGTGGCAATTTATCCACACAAACAAAACAATAATTCAATAAATAATAACTCAATTTAAAGAGGAATGTGGCTCAAGCAGTTAATCTCTGTTCCCAAACCCAGTGCTCGGCGGCACACAAAGTTTTAAACCAAACTATAGTTCATCCAAGAATAATCTCTTAACTTAAAGAGGAACGTGGCTCGAACGTGAGTCCGTCAATTAATCTCTGTTCCCAAACAAGTGCTCGGCGGCACACAAAGTTTTAAACCAAACTTTAGTTCACCCAAGAATAATCCCTTAATTTAAAGAGGAACGTGGAGTGAAAGAGTGCTCGGCGGCACACAAAGTTTTAATAACCCACAGCTGGTTTGTTTCACTCACGCTACCAACGATGGGGGGGGGAAGACAGTTCAAACAGAAGTCATTTTGTTGCTTCCAGTCGAAGGCTCCAGTAATCCAAACGAAGGCTCCAGTAATCCAAACGAAGGCTCCAGTAATCCAAACGGAGGCTCCAGTAATCCAAACTCACGTCGTCCACACTTCCAAACAGCTGAAGATGACACACCCCGCTCCTCTTCATGCTTCCTCTCCGCTTCCTTTCACATTTCTCAAAAAGGGGCGTGTTCACCGGTGGATCAGCTGGTTTATCTGTCAGCGTGTTAGGGGATAATTGCTCCAAAACAATAAAGGGATGGAGAAATTTAGGATTTTAAGCGCATAATATTTATTGGTGAAGGTTCAGGCTGTTACACTCCCCCTTCCCTGAAGAAAGCCGAAACCTGTGGAGGCGCTGTATTGTCGGCATTAAAACCCTTTAAATTCCTCCTCATCGCTGTCCTCCTCAAAAATCTTTAGGAGTGTCTTTCTTTGCTCCCTGTCAACTTCTTCAGCGGTAGGATAGCAAGGTTTCATTTGTGTCACATTTACTATGCGAAGATCCTCCCCAGTGTCCTCCAAGACGATCTCATAGTTCACAGGTCCTAGTTTTTGGACAATTCGGTAGGGACCTTTCCAACGTGGAGCAAGTTTGGCAGAATAAGACCTATCTGCCCTTGAGATGGGGTGAGTGCGAAGCCATATCCGATCTTGAATCTTGAAGTCAGCTTCTCTTCTTCCTTTGTCATAGTACTTTTTTTGTTTTTTGCGTGCCTTTTCCAAGTTGTGGGTAACCAGGTGTCTGAGTTCAGTCAATTGTTTGGCTGTGGGATATGCAGGCGAATCTGGATCACATAGGTGTGGTTGGAGTTCATTATCTAGGGGTCCTCTTAAAGAACGACCAAGGTTGAGTTCGGCAGGGGTCACTCCTGAGGATTCATGTACAGCCGAGTTGAGAGCAAAGCGGAATTCCGGTAAGTATTTATCCCAGGTTTTATGTTTTTCTTCCACATATGATGCAATCATTGCCTTGATGTTGCGGTTTATCCTTTCTGTTAGGTTGGTTTGAGGGTGGTATGGTGATGTCCGCTTCCGCTGGAGATTCCAACGCTTGCAGATGTCTTCAAACACAGATGATACAAACTGTGGACCTTGGTCGGAGAGGATGTAGGTTGGTGTACCCCAACGAGTGAGTATTTCTTTGTTCATAATGTGAGATACAGTCTCTGCTGTCGCCTTGCGGAGAGGAAATAGTTCTATCCAGCGAGTGTAATAGTCAACAAATACTATTACATACAGATTTCTGCTGGTACTGCGAGGTAATGGTCCCATGAGATCCACCCCTAGCATCTCCCAAGGTTTGTGGACTAGAGTCTGTTGAAGCTTTCCACGTGGTCTCCGGTTCTCAGGCTTGTAAAGCTGGCATACCTTACAATTGCGCACATAATCTCTCACATCCAGGCTCATCTTGGGCCAAAACACAAGGGCTTGTAATCGCTTGTATGTCTTATATCGTCCAAGGTGTCCGGATAAGGGATCGTCATGATAGTGATGAAGCAACTGTTGACGGAGAGACGATGGAATGTAGATTTGATGCAGAGATTTATGAGGTAATTGTGTCACTTTGTACACTTTATCTTCCACAATGGTGAATTTGGTTGTTGAACTCTCAATGATTTCTCCCGTTTCAGTGATTTTTGTATAAAGGCTCTGTACATCAGGATCAGTCTGTTGTGCTTTCCAGATATCCTCATCAGTTATTTGTAGATGTTGTGAGGTATCCTTCATTGAACGTAACACCGCAGCACAGGTGGGTGATTGATTGTAGTTCATTGGTGCTCTCGATAGGGCATCTGGCACTGTATTGTATTTACCTTTACGGTATTCTACCGTAAAGGTGAATTCTTGAAGGCGAAGAGCCCAACGGATCAATCTTGTGCTGGGTTTTGTGGTTTTAAAGACCCAGACGAGGGAAGAATGGTCAGTTATAACAGTAAAATGCCTCCCTTCCAGATAATATCGCCATTTTTCAAGAGCCCATACCACAGCAAGACACTCTTGTTCCGTGGTAGAATAATTTCTCTCTGCTCTATTTAAGGTGCGACTGGCAAAGGCAAGAACATGCTCTGACCCAAGTCCTGTTGTTTGAGCTAGGACAGCACCCAAACCAACTTCACTTGCATCTGTATCAGAGAGTCAGAGAGAGTCAGAGAGAATTTATTGTCATTTGCACCGCATGTAGTACATGTGTTGAAAACGAGATTATGTACACAGGGTCCCAGTTACATCCAACAACAAATGCAAGAGAAATACAATAATAACATCTAGGATTAACTAAGAGAGACATCACATCAGCTAGTAATACACTAAGCCCTAATGTAGTAGAAAAACATCATTATAAACAGCAGCACGAACATGAGCAGATGGTCACAGATGAACGCAGCAACAAGAAACAGATCAGTACAGTATCAGTATGATGTGACATTTTGCAGTGTTTATTCTTATTATTTATTTATTCATGAGTCTGACAGCCTCAGGGTAGAAGCTGTTTCTCAGTCTAGTGGTTCTACATTTGATGCTCCTCAACCTCCGTCCCGAGGGGAGTGGTGCAAAGAGTGAGTGTGCTGGGTGAGTGAGGTCTTTCATGATGCAGGTGGCTCTTTTTCTGCATCTGGAGGTGTAAATGTCTGTGATGGTGGGGAGACTGACTCCCACAGACTTCTGTGCAGCCTTCACCACTCTCTGCAGAGCTTTTCTCTCTGCAACTGTGCAGCCTCCATGCCACACGTTGATGCTGGAGCACAGGACGCTCTCCACTGCACACCTGTAGAACGAGGTGAGGACTGGGCTTCTCAGACCGGCTCGTCTCAGCCGTCTGAGGAAGTAGAGTCTCTGATGACCTTTCTTGATCAGGCTGGTGGTGTTATTGCTCCAGCTGAGGTTATCATTCATTGTTATTCATTGTATAAACAATAAATGGGAGATTAAAATCAGGATGTCCAAGTATTGGTGGTGAGACAAGGTGATTTTTTAGAGCCTCAAAAGCTGCTTGACATTGGGGAGTCCAGAGGTACTTTGCCCCTTTCCGTTTTAGAGCATTGAGGGGTTCAGTGAGCTGTGAAAATCTTGGCACAAAGCGATGGTACCATCCAGCCAGTCCGAGAAATCGTTGCAGCTCTTTAATGTTCTGGGGTATCGGAAAGTCCTGAACAGCCTTTATTTTTTCAGCATCCACTTCTACTCCAGCAGATGAAACAGTATGACCCAGAAACTTTAATGATGTACGGAAAAATTGGCTCTTTTTCATGTTTACAGTTAGATTTGCCATCTCCAGTTTGTCAAAAACAGCTTGTAGGTCAAACATGTGCTGTTCTGGTGTGGTGGAATAAATAATGATGTCATCCAAGTAGACAAAACAATTGCTTCCTCTCAAGTCTCCTAGAACTGTCTCCATTATACGTTGGAAAGTGGCAGGTGCATTTTTTAGTCCGAAGGGCATCACTTTAAATTGGTATAAGCCAAGAGGACAGATAAAAGCAGTCTTTTCACGACTTTCTTCATCCATTTTAACTTGCCAGTAGCCACTGTTGAGGTCCAAAGTTGTGAAAACAGCTGCTCCATGTAGTGATTCCAATATTTCTTGGAGGTTAGGGATGGGATAAGCATCAGTGTGTGTAGCAGCATTTAGTTTTCTGTAATCCACACAGAATCTTGCTTTTGGTTCTTGCTTTTTTGGTACCAGGACCACTGGAGCAGCATACGGAGAAGTAGATAGCTCTATAACATCTTTTTCCAACATCTCTTGTATGTGCTCCTTGATGATCTGAAGCTTGATGGGTGACACACGGTAAGGTTTTTGTTTGATAGGCACTTGGTGTGTGAGGAAAATCTTGTGTGTGAGAACTCCCGTGCGACCCAAAGTATGGGTACAAACATTCTTATTGTGTTGTAGTTGATGTAACAATTGTCTTTTTCCAAAATCATCCAGATGAGCATTATCTGTGGCTACCTCCAAGAGGTCCTGGCGTATAGGAGAAGAGGTTAATAGTTGTGGACGTATTGCAGAAAAGAAGGCAACATGAGGTTGAAATAGCTCTCTGGGCTTTAAAGCAGATGCACTTATAAATGGATAACGGTGATTTTTGTTTGTTTTAAACCAGTAACTATGTTCAGAGACGTCAAACTGTAAGCCAGAAAAGAAAATAAAGTCAAGTCCCACTACAGCCGAGAAAGCCAGGCTCTTTGCAGGCAGGATCACACAAGGCAATGTCACTGTTTCAGATTGTATGGTCAGAGTAAGATCACTCCATCCCAGTGGTTGCCGCCCTTCTCCATCTGCTAAATACAAAGGTTCTCTGGTCCATGGTTTGAGTACATTATGAGAATCCCTCACTCCTGACCAAATATCCTCATTTATCAGGGTGTAAGATGAGCCTGTGTCTAGGATGGCAGTTCCTTTCCAATGACCCACTTTCAATGGAATCACCAACTGACAAGGCAGAAGGGTGTCATCAGTTGATTTCGAATAGCTCACAGAGGCGGTAGCTCTTGTCTGCTCTGGGAGAGTCAATGAGTGGGATGGTGCTTGACATTGATTTTGAGAATTACTAGGAGTCTGTGCCTCTGAAGAATTTGTAGTTTGCATCCTTTGTTTATTAGCCTTCCACTGTGGGCAGGAAGCAGGTGCATGGTGTCCTTTGCAGCGCCAACAGTACACTTGAGATGGTGGTCGATTGGAGGCAATTGGATTTTGCTCAGTTGATGCACTTTTCATAATTGGCGATGCAGCAGCCTCACTGATAGGGTTTTTATGAATTGTTTTCCACAAACTTTTCCTCTGTTCATATTGCAGTTGATTCTGTTGGTCCTTCTCCAGTTGCTGTCCCAGGCGGACAAGTTCATCCACAGAAGTAACTCTATTTCTCAGTTGGCTGGCTAGTTGAGGGTTGATGTTTTTCAAGATTAATTTAACAACTTCCTCTTCGCTTATAGTCGTCTTCCAACGTGTGCACAGTGATTGATACATGTAGGCAAAGTCTCGGATGCCTTCATCCTCTTTTTGGATTCTGTTGCGTACTCGCTCAGCCAGCTCATCCTCATAATCCTCTGATAAGAAAGCTGCACGGAATTGTTTGTTGAATTCTCTCCAGGTTTGTATTTTATGACGTGCCACATCCCACCAGTCCCTGGAGGTACCATGTAATACGTTACGAAGAGTGGCCATAAGCTCTTCATCAGTGAGTGGATTGAGGGCCAAAAAATCCTCACACCTCTCTAGGTACTGAAGGGGATCAGCAGAGTCCTCAATTTTTCCAAAAGTTGGAAACTGTAGTTTGATAGGGCTTTTTCCCAATATTCTGCTTCTGGTTTCGCCTTGGATGGTTGAACTTCCAGTAGACTCAAGCAGATCATCCTGCTTACCATCTCTTACTGTTGACTGCAATCTGGGATGGCCTACAACCTTTAGGTGTTTCTCTCGAAGTAGGTCATCTGGGTAGATTTGTACACCTGCATGTCCAGTTGAAGTAGTTGCTCTTGCACTGTGAATTTCCTCAGCCATGGAGTGTAAAGTGTTAAGACAGACAGAAAGTTCTTCTTTTACTGGGTGGATGATATCAGGTATGAGTTTTGTAGTAATTTCAGCATACTGTTCCTTTAACCGCCATCCCAGTGAAGTGTCAAACTGTGTTCTCAAATACTCCACGCGTTGGTCCACATGCTTAACAAGCTCTCTTTGCTGCTTCAGAAATGAGTCTGTTAGTTTTGTGCTCATTTGATCCATTTGAGCAGCAATTCTTCTTGAAAACTGTTCAAAGTCTGTTTTCAACTCTTCCATTTTTTTAAGCTGTTTCTGGTCATCCTGTGCAACAGTATTTGTCCTTCCATCCGTGTTCCTGTTTTCTATTCCAGAGTCTAGGGCTATTAAAGGAGCAATATGCTCTGGCAGATCGACCAGTTCCATATCCAAAAGTGAATAACTTGTGAGGTAATCCAGCGGGATGGCTTGATGTGCTGATGCAGGTTCCAGGTCCACCAGCGTAGCAGATCTGGCAGCCATTGTGTAATCCTTTTGTTGGTTGTATAATTCTTTACAAGTTGTTTATTTTTTTATTTGATGAGTTTAAACATTCAATGTCTTTATTTACTTTCATGTCCCATCTGGGGTGCCACTTGTTTATGTAACAGTTTTGTGAGACAGGCTTTTGTTTGGGGTGCCAGCCAGGTCTTTCTCCTGACATATAAGATGTCTAAATAAATAAATAAATAAATAAATAATAATATATTTGCCCTTTAACACAAAACTAGAACAAAGGATGTTAAACACTTAATGTGATCACACCCTTACACTAAATGAAATAAACCCATCAACTACATAATGTTTTTTTCAAAATCAAGTGTATTTACCCCTGGATACAAACAAAATTCCTCATAATAATTCATACAAAAGAAAGCAATATTTAACAAACTTAGTACTGTATTTAATCAATTCCACCGCCCGATGCTCGGCGGCACACAAAGTTCAACAATCCTGCTGCAGCAAACAGGTGGCAATTTATCCACACAAACAAAACAATAATTCAATAAATAATAACTCAATTTAAAGAGGAATGTGGCTCAAGCAGTTAATCTCTGTTCCCAAACCCAGTGCTCGGCGGCACACAAAGTTTTAAACCAAACTATAGTTCATCCAAGAATAATCTCTTAACTTAAAGAGGAACGTGGCTCGAACGTGAGTCCGTCAATTAATCTCTGTTCCCAAACAAGTGCTCGGCGGCACACAAAGTTTTAAACCAAACTTTAGTTCACCCAAGAATAATCCCTTAATTTAAAGAGGAACGTGGAGTGAAAGAGTGCTCGGCGGCACACAAAGTTTTAATAACCCACAGCTGGTTTGTTTCACTCACGCTACCAACGATGGGGGGGGGAAGACAGTTCAAACAGAAGTCATTTTGTTGCTTCCAGTCGAAGGCTCCAGTAATCCAAACGAAGGCTCCAGTAATCCAAACGAAGGCTCCAGTAATCCAAACGGAGGCTCCAGTAATCCAAACTCACGTCGTCCACACTTCCAAACAGCTGAAGATGACACACCCCGCTCCTCTTCATGCTTCCTCTCCGCTTCCTTTCACATTTCTCAAAAAGGGGCGTGTTCACCGGTGGATCAGCTGGTTTATCTGTCAGCGTGTTAGGGGATAATTGCTCCAAAACAATAAAGGGATGGAGAAATTTAGGATTTTAAGCGCATAATATTTATTGGTGAAGGTTCAGGCTGTTACAGCCTAGTGACACGTAATGAAACGTCTCACAACCACAACCATTCATTCATCCGCAGCTTCAAGCATACGTTGGAATGTGAAAGAAAAGATAATTCTAACGGGAAACGCACCAGACAATGCCACGATTAGCAATCTCTGACACCCACCAGCCAAAACCATTCTATAAGTCCAAAACAGGATACAAAACTAATGCCAACAATACCGTAACAATAAGCTACACAAAACAACTTAATAATCGTTCTAGGAACTCGGACGAGCCACCAAATGTAACAATATAGGCGCTGTAAGGTATTTAAACACTTACTGGGCCACCATTATTGTAGAGATATAGGACTTACTGGTCAGTTTACTGACTTACCTATATTTTTAGATGCGCAGGTCTGAGCAGACTTTAATCTGCACAAACTTGCCACCAATTCGCGAGTTCATCCTTTTTCCGGTATTAAATTGCTTTTACTGTAATTAGGAAAAATGTAATTTCACGAGAGACTTCAACTTATGTTGGTCTACCAGAAAATAGACCTTTTATTGAAACTATCACAAAAATTACAATAAACATTTGTATCGATATTAGCTCTGATTTAATAACTACGTTGACAAGAATTCAAATTAAAACAAACAGACAGTTATTAACGTTTCTGTTGGCACATTACTTAACAGATTAATAGCTTAGGAAGAATAAGAAATAGGAGGTATGAAAGCTAAGTTAACGGAAGTTAATTATTTTGAAAAGGCAGGGTGACACTTTCCCATACAGGTCTTAGCTGGGCTTCTCACACGTTCAGAACACATCAACGCCTCGTTACCTGTTGACGATACGTCTTGGAGATAAGAGTTGAAGTTTGTGGACACTAACGGACTGTGTTGTCCAGTTCACGTCCAGATGACCTCCGCGTGTGTGTGCTGATTCAGACGAGCAAGAAGAGCCGCTTCTCCCGGCAGGAACAGAGCCAAGCGCGCTGACTTATTTTTCAAAATAAAACTTCAGAAAACAAATTCTTTCATAAAATGAGTGAGTGGGTTACAGTAAGCTTTACTGTAACTCCAGCTGAAACGTGGGTCTATTTGACACAATGACCGGAACGTCTCCAGCTTTTCCAGAGGAGGAAAACCAGTTGTGAGTTAGTTCTCTCCAAAGCACTAAAGAAAAATGCAGGAAATGACCTTTATATGGGAGGCGGGGTCTCCCCCACCTCCTTAATAACTATTGGCTGGTTTTAACAAAATAAGAGATGGGTTTTCATCTCATAGGCAGAACTGTCTCTGACGGACAACAGGAAAACTGTTTACAGAATCGGCCAGATGGCCTGCTTGTGAGCACAGAGAATATTATGGCTAACTTCACAGACAAAACAGAGAAGGAAGTGAACAGCTAACAGTTTACCCTGAACTGTGCCTTAGAATCAGAGCCTGCTTGCTCTGCAGAAATAAAACCAGCAGAAGGGTCAAAACTCATGCAAGTAACAGATCATCATTGAAATGACAAAAATATACTGTAGATCAATTCTGAATTAACACACATTAAAGAGAAAGTTCAATCTGATTAATTAGTGTCCATTAATCCATAATAATTGTTAACCAAAATAGTGTCCACTCGTCTCCTTGAGGGCTTCAAGAAGGTGTAACACTGAGAGTTTCAGAGAGATGCAAAGAGGTGTACTTGAAGGTCAAGACAGAGGGCCTATATCACTACACATATTAGTTTTTCATAGTAGTATAAAAGTATAAAAAGTTTCACCAACACCAAAACACCAACATTTAATAAACATAATCATAAAATGAAATAGAGTGTAATACTGTCCTGAGTTTTTTCATAGTAGTTTTCCATAGTAGTATAAAAGTATAAAAAGTTTCACCAACACCAAAAACACCAACATTTAATAAACATAATCATAAAATGAAATAGAGTGTAATACTGTCCCGAAGTATAAAGTATAAAAAGTATATCTATAAAATAAATGAAGGTTCTGGCATTTGACATTTGTAAAGAGTGACAAAGCAGCATATGGGGTTAATGTACACAGTATATGTATGAGGTAGTTGATATTGGTATAGAGACAAAGTGGCATTATGCAATAAGGCTAGTAAAAAGAATATATACTGTATATCAGCAGTAGTGTAGATATAAAAAGTCTAGATGTAAACAGTAGTAATAAATGTAAACAGTAGTAATAAATGTCAACAGTAAATGTAAACAGTAGTATGACTATAGGCAGTAATGTAATACAAACATTAGTGCAAATATGAGAAGTAGTGCAAACTGAATGAGCACATGACCGTGAGTTGAGTGAATGACCCGTATTGATGACACAGAGTCCAGTGTTAAAAACTTTGTGTTGTGTGGTAATGTGTGAAAGTTTTTTGTGATTAAGGCAGTTCAAATGGGAGGGGAGGCAGAGCAGGCAGAGTGTTTAGCATCCTGACTGCCTGATGAACAGAGCTGTCTCTCAGTCTGCTGGTTCGAGCCTGGAGACTCCTCAGTCTCCTCCCCGATGGCAACAGGCTGAAGCAGCTGTGTAGTGGGTGTGTGGGATCACCTGCCATGCAGAGGGCTTTCCGAGTGAGGCGGTTGCTGTGTAAGTCCTGTAGTGAGGGCAAGGAGGTGCCGACAATCTTCTCAGCTGCTCTCACTATACGCTGGAGGCTCTTTCGGCAGGATGCAGTACATGCACCATACCACACCGTGATGCAGCTGGTCAGGACACTTTCTATGGCGCCCCTGTAGAAGGTGCACATGATGGGGGTTGGAGCTCCAGCCCTTTTCAGCTTGCGGAGAAAGTAGAGGCGCTGGTGAGCCTTCTTGGCCAGTGATGCAGTGTTCCTGCTCCAGGACAGGTCCTCTGAGACGTGCACTCCCAGGAACTTGGTGCTGTCCACTCTCTCCACTGTGGTGTTGTTGATGGTCAGAGGGGCATGTTGGGCATCCCTCTTCCTGAAGTCCACAACAATCTCTTTTGTCTTCTCCACGTTGAGAGTGAGATTGTTGTGTCCGCACCACAAGGCCAGGCGGCTCACCTCATCCCTGTAGTCCGTCTCATCGTTGTTGCTGATGAGACCCACCACTGTTGTGTCGTCCGCAAACTTGATGAAGTGGTTGGAGCTGTACGATGGTGTGCAGTCGTGTGTTAGCAGGGTGAATAGAAGGGGGCTCAGCACACATCCTTGTGGGGCTCCTGTATTCAATGTGATGGTGCTGGATGTGTTATTCCCGACCCGTACTGCCTGTGGTCTCCCGGTCAGGAAGTCTAGCAGCCAGTTACACATTGAGGTGTTCAGCCCCAGACTGTCCAGTTTAAGGATGAGCTGTTGGGGGATGATGGTGTTGAATGCCGAGCTGAAGTAGGGGTGGGCGATATATCGAATATACTCGATGTATCGCAATATTTTAAATGTACGATGGCTAAAAGGGCTATATCGTGTATATCGAGGATCCTCCTGCTGTCGTGCGGACTCCCACTCGCCCCCCTCCTTCCTGCAGGCTGCAGGAGGACGGAGCCGGGGAGACTTTCAGCACAAGTGAACACGGCAGATATGAAGAGCGCTGCCAGCTGCTGAGGGGGAAAAACAATGTTCTTTCTGTCAGATGAGGGCATAAAAAATGTTTTTGTAGACGATGCTGAAAATAATCCCGACGAAAGGTCGGAACTACGAATCTTTTTCACCATTTAAACAGCGGAGTGGAGCATGAACGGCAGAACCGAGTGTTTTTCCAGCCTGCTGCTTCCTTAAAACAAACCACGGGTCTGAGCTCATTTAGTCGTGCGTGCACCGCAGAGAGAGGTGGAGACATTATTAAATCAGCATTTTATCATTATCGCTAAAGATACGGTCCTTAGCGGCTAACAAGATGGCTAACGCTTTAGCCGTCGTCTTCCACAGCTGAGACTGACCGTGTTTTTAGCGATATATAATAAACAGCTGATTTAATAATGTCTCCACCTCTCTGTTCACGTTTCTGAGTGGAGGCTGTCGTGTTTTTACACAAGGATTCAATGCGACACTTTGTAGAGCAACTTAGAGAACGTCTTCGTGAACCCGGAAACAACCCCCTGACCCTTTCACAATAAAACCGGATACAGTACACAGAGGCTCACATTTACTGCAGTACTGTACACAATACCTGTGATAAATCTGTTCTTGTTCAGAGGTTTTGCAGACATTGCCTGAACTTGGCACAGTTTGAAACTTGTGCACATTTTGTGGTTTGTTGTTAAAAATTACCAGCACATGCAAATAGTTGAGAGTTGTTACCTGTGACTGTTCTGGGTCAGTAAATTTTATGGCCACTGTTTACACTTTTGTTTTTGTATTTTAAAGGCCTTAAATGTTTTGATTTAACATTTTTTTAAATGTTAAAAGCACAAGAGCACCTTTTTAAGTTTAAATTATTTATTCTTCCTTTTTGCTTGAAGTACTTTTTTATGTGTGCAATTGATGGTTAAAATAAAATATTAAAGTTTGTTCAAATTTAGTGTTGAAATTTTTTTAATCAATTTTGAATCATTTTTTCATTGATTTTGGAGATATCGTAATATATATCGTGTATCGTGATATAGCCAAAAAATATTGCAATATAATATTTTCCTCATATCGCCCAGCCCTAAGCTGAAGTCGATGAACAGCATTCTAACATAAGAGTCTTTCGTGTCCAGATGTGTGAGAGCTGTGTGGAGGGCAGAGGAGATGGCATCGTCGGTTGAGCGATTAGACCGATATGCAAATTGGAAGGGATCCAGGGAGGCAGGGAGGACAGATTTGATGTTTTTCATGACTAGCCGTTCGAAGCACTTCATCAGGATGGGGGTGAGTGCTACCGGACGATAGTCATTGAGGCAGGAGGGCGTTGCCTTCTTTGGGACAGGTATGATGGTTGTGGCTTTGAAACAGGTGGGGACGAAGGCCTGACTCAGCGAGATGTTAAAGATGTCTGTGAAGACCGCTGCGAGTTCCCTTGCACAGTCCTTCAGCAAACGACCAGGTATGTTGTCAGGACCAGAAGCTTTCCGTGCGTTGATCTTGATGAATGATCGCTTTACGCTGTCTGAGGACAGCACCAGCACCTGGCTATCAGGAGAGGGGGGGGAGTTTTTGTGCAGGTGTGCATAGAGTGCATATCGGGAATATGAATATGAATGGAATGTGGCGTTATTGTATGTCTTTGAGTGAGTGATGGTGAAAATGAGGCTGGGTCTATGTGATTGTGTATGTGTATGTGTATGAATGATTATTTGTCAGGCCGGGACTTAGACTGCCTCCTTTTTGATACAGCTGGGGCTGTTTGGTGTGGCGCTCCTGCCACGTGGCCCCCTAGTAGGGTGTGCCTTTGCCTGCCAGCGCGCATGGGTTCCTCTGTGTCGGTGGCGGGGCGCTGGGGCGTGTGTCGGCTTGGCCTGGTGGCTGCCTGGTGAGGCTCGGGTCCTCTGGTCCTGTTGGGCATGGGCCTGAGGGGTGTGCGTCCTCGGTGTCCGGGCCTTGGTGCCGAGTCCTGGGGCTACATCGGTGCAGCGGGTTCCGATGGGGGCCTGTGAGTAAGTCGCTATTGGCCCCGGGGGGTCATTGCGTGTGGTCCCTGGTGGGGCTCATCAGGTTCTCCCCTGTGGTTGGACCTGCGGAGAGGGCGTGTGGTTCATCATTTCTGGGTGGCCCTGGGGGCCCTGTACTCGGGGTCCCTCTTGGGGTCTTAGGCTCTGGTCCCCCCTTTGTCTCCCTCGGGTCTTGGGGGTCAGATCTCTGATGCTTTGCAGTCACTATTGAATGTTCTATTAGAGAAGTCTTATACACTTATGCATGCTCACAACCACACACAAATAGATGCAGGGATGCACAGGCAGGTATCGTATGTAGATATGTAGATGTGCATGTGACTACATGTGCATGTAAATATGTGTTTGTTTATGGTTATGGGTATACACATTTATGGAGAACTACTGCAAATCCATGAATATTCTAAGTATTTTATACATATGTCCTTTGTTGTTGTGTTCTGTCATTTTCTTTGCAGGTTTACAGACGGCGGTCGTGTGTGTTTGCCTTTTGCTTTCTGTGTGTATTTGTTATGTTTTGTGGTCTTACTTTCCATATTTTCTTCCTTTCCTTCTATCCTAAAATAAATAAATAAAATTAATAAAAAAAATAAAAAATCATTATAGTGTGAATAGGATGGCTGTGAGGTGAGAAGGGAGGCCATCTATAAAAGGAAAAGAAAAAAAGAGAACACACTTTCCTAATAGTCTATAAAAAAACTCAATCTGCTGGCAATATTGGAATAAAAAAAGATTTTACAACACTGCTGTTTTTGTAAGCTGGGACCATCTTTAAATTTTAAACAGTGGTACTTTCTCTTGGTGCTCTGATACGTTGGCTTCACAATCATAGTGGCTGGAGACTTGTATGATATTAGTTACATTTATTAATTATTATTTTTTTCAGATACTGTAGTGCGGAGTGATTTGCTGTCACCTGATATTTAGTTGGTCAATAAATAAGCACCAAACTGTGGATAATATCATATTTGCAAGGTAAGAACACCAGAGCAGAATGACTAAGAAGAACAGGACTCTGACAACTCCAGAAAAAAATGGTAAATGGTAAATGGAGCTTATTTATATAGCGCTTTCCAGCCCCCTGTGAGGGACCCCAAAGCGCTTTACAATACCAACCATCCACCCATTCATACACACATTCATACACCGGTAGCGGCGACTGCCATGCAAGGCGCCTTCCAGTCCTACCGGGAGCAACTCGGGGTTAAGTGTCTTGCCCAGGGACACAACGACACATGGTGTGAGGAACCGGGATTCGAACCTCCAACCTTCCGATCGGGGGACGACTGCCATTACCACTACACCACGGCCGCCCACGAAAAAGGTAAGTAAGGTTTATTATAAGAGCTCCACAGTCACTGGTTGACTTTAAGAGCGGCTTGAAGACCTTTCTTTTCAACCGAGCATACTCTGCCTCCTCATGATTCTACCTTTGATCTTAGTTGATACTGTTATTGATTTTACTTGTTTTATTACTTGTTTTATTGACATTTAATTATGTTGCACTTTGTAGCACTTTGAGATTTTCATTAATGAAAAGTGCGTTATAAATTGAATTCATTATTATTATTATTATTATTTATTTAGGTGTAAGATTATGTCCACAGGTATTAACAAGAGACTCTAGGAAAACAATGTGAAAAGGAGGGGGACTGGTAAGTAGGGTTCCACAGAGCAGGTTCCAGAGCAGATGGAAAGGTTTTCTCTTACAGAATATTTCAGGATTGTTAGCACAGAGAGGAGGGTAGAGGATCCCAGGTAAGTAGAAGACAGGCAGGTGGCAACAGGGTCCTTGAGGTCTAGTCCTTAATTTTTAAACACTGGAGGCATACAGGTAGGTCCAGTGTCAGACTCTCAGGAAAACAGGATCAATGACACAGAGTGAAGAAGGTAAATATCATTTACATTCTCAAAACATAGCAAGGCTGTCATTATACGGGTTGGTTCCAGTGTTGTAAGGAAGACTGAATCTTCCTGATACACCCCTGGGGCCTCTTAACAGGATAGTGAACTCTGGGTAGTGACCCAAAGAATGAGATAATGGATACGGGTGGTTGAAATGAGTTTCCTCCACAGGGTAGCTGGACTCTCTCTTAGAGATAGGGATGG
Organism: Garcialebias charrua; assembly: GCA_038048925.1. NCBI lineage: Eukaryota > Metazoa > Chordata > Actinopteri > Cyprinodontiformes > Rivulidae > Garcialebias > Garcialebias charrua. The sequence goes on along the minus strand of JBBPBX010000101.1, from coordinate 30,130 downwards.
ACGTTCAGTTATCTGGGAGAGACTCCGAGTAGCACCGTTGCTCCTCCACATTAAAAGGAGAGGTGGTTTGGGCATCAGGTAAGGATGCTTCCTAGGCATCTCCCTATATTGCTCCAAGCATGTCCAACTAGGAGGAGACCCCAGGGAAAACCTAGGACATGCTGGAGGGACTATGTAACTTGGTTAGCCCGGGAATGCCTTGGGGTACTCCCAGAAGAGCTGGAAGAGGTGGCCGTGGCCAGAGATGTCTGGGCCTCCCTGCTCAAGCTGCTGCCCTGTGACCCAACTTCAGAATGAGTGGAAGATAATGTACTATGTATGTATGTACAGTACTTTGTATGTATGTACTGTATGTACTGTAAGGTAGTCCCCGACTTACGAGCGCTCTAACTTACGAGGTTCCGGACTTACGAGCTGGCGAATTTTTGGAAAAAACGCAAAAAATACTGAGTTTTTCTGTGTTTTTTCACCACAGTTCGTTAGCTAAACATGTGGACACACGTTTCCGATCATTTTTATGCACTCATAAGCAGTTTTTCGATGAAAAACGAGTGTTTGTAGTCGCGCTAGCAAAACCGTTCCAACTTACGAGCGAAATTCCGGACTTACGAGACACGTGGCGGCCGTTCCAAATTACGAGATTTCCGTGTTACGAGCGCCTCGTTGTAACGGAACTCGCTCGTAAGTCGGGGACTACCTGTATATGTATGTATGTATGTATGTATGTATGTATGTATGTATGTATGTATGTATGTATGTATGTATGTATGTATGTATGTATGTATGTACTGTATGTACTGTATGTATGTCAGTATGTATATCAGTATGTATATATGTATGTATGTATGTATGTATGTATGTATGTATGTATGTATGTATGGATGGATGTATGGATGTATGGATGGATGGATGGATGGATGGATGATTGAATGGATGGGTGGATGGATGGGTGGATGGATGGGTGTATGCATGGGTGTATGTATGTATGTATGTAGGCAGGGACTGGTCGCATCTCCTTTTGCTCCTACATCTCCCTGCATTCCCTCCCCCGCTTCTGCATTTGTCTCGTCTATAACTCTTCAGCGCTCGCTCGAACCAATTTGGAATGGAATTATGTGCGTGGACTGTCTTCTGGGCTATTTCACTTATCGATTCTATCGACAACAAAAATTTCTGCGAAGCGCACCGGCCAGGGAGAGCCAGGGCGCCCTATCGACACGCAGGCGGTGAGCTGCATTATGGACTCTATGAGCAGGCTAATGCAACTGTCCGCTCTTTCTGTCGGGGACGTGGAATCTCTGTGATTTATTGGGACACCGGTGGCTCATGCCACTGAAGGGCTGAGGGGGACCGCGGCGATTGGCGTGCTGACGAGGACCTCCGCTCAGCGAAAATGCTTTGATCCAGGCTATGAAGGACCTTCCCAGCTGTTGTGCGGGCTGAGTCACACGGTGAGAGAAGCGGTGGCTGCCGCGGACCTGCAGTGTGAACTGTGGACTCGTTTACAGCCGCTCGGATTCAAACAGGGCACATACGGAGGATCTTTTAGCTCGGAACCTGACACGAATTCGGCGATTTGGACCCAGAAAACAGAACCTGGACTTAAAGACCGCAGTAAAAGAACACTGTGGTCTGACTGGAAAATAAAGCAACTAATCTAATCTGGCCTCTGGCCTTGGACTGTTGAAGGCTACAAATCTTCTCCTAGACTGGGAGCTGAAGGAACCCGCTACCCTCCTACCCCTCCCCCGAGAGGTTTCTGTGTGCATTCTTGGTTTGAGCCGAGCTCTGAGACCAGCGAACTGTTTCTTATCTAGAATTGTTACACACAGACTGTTTCCTCCCGCCTGCCGTCATAAATGCATCTTGTCCTGTAACTAAATGTGCTTTATTTGATATGGTTTTTACTGGATCACGCGGTGTCTTGAAGACAAAACGTGATTCATCTTTTTTTAATATCAACGCTGTAAACCCCGTGTCTTATCCTGTTTTCCTATCTTTGACCTTCATCTGGGGACAGATGGGTAGGCCGCGCTAAGAACATATCGATAAAATATGTTTTGTTCAGCTGCAGCTTGTTACACTAATCTCTCTCCTGGATGACTGTAATTACATACTTACGCTGTATCGGTGGAAATTGATGCAATGTCAATAAACCTATCTTGTATCTTGTATCTTGTATCTTGTATGTATGTATGTATGTATGTATGTATGTATGTATGTATGTATGTATGTATGTATGTATGTATGTATGTATGTATGTATGTATGTATGTATGTATGTATGTATGTATGTATGTATGTATGTATGTATGTATGTATGTATGTATGTATGTATGTATGTATGTATGTATGTATGTATGTATGTATGTACTGTATGTACTATATGTATGTATGGATGGATGGATGGATGCCACAAGAGAGGAACTGCATGGCAAGAAACACTGGAATCCTACAGTTAAAGGACTTATTCAATCACATCTGTGGGGTTTTAAATTACATTTGTGTTTAGCAGTTGTTGGCCCTGCAAACTACTTAACTTTACCAACCCATATTCCATTTGGTCGCTTCTTCTCTCGCTCCCTTCCTCCNCTGGTGGAGACAGTCGCTTCTTCTCTCGCTCCCTTCCTCCCCGACCTTCCCCCACCCCCTACCCCCTGCGTGGCTTCTTGTCTTGTCTGCAGCTCCTCAGAAAGCATCTCGAACGCAGATTAAGATGAATTGGGTTGTATGGGCAAATCAATTCTACGGACAAGATTTCAACAAAAGGCAAGGCACGGGGGAGCCGGCCCATCCTCGCAGACTGACCGGGAAGATACGCCATGGATTCCTGGCGATGGAATGTGAGCGTCTCGCTCCCTGTGCTCTGTGGGGACTTGAACAATCTGGATTAAATTGGATTTATGATGGCAGCGCTTTGCTTTTTGGCGTTTGTGGAGCACTGGCTTATCGGCAAATGAGGGAGACTCAGCAGGACTTAATGCTGAAGCACCCGTAGTCTGATCTGCGCCGTGACCTCGACAAATCAGCTGTTTATGAGCTTATCCGGAAGGTGAACTGATCACCCACGGGTTGGGACTCTGGACGCTGTACTGGTCAACATCTAAGGGCCATCTGAGGGCCATAGCTTGGATCAGTGGAAAAATCCCGAATTGGATCATTTTGGATCATATTGGATTATATTTGGATCAGAGTTGCCCAAGCAGGACTCAAGGTTGCAGAAAATTACACTGCGTGCCTGAAGTGAAAATATTTGTCACCCTTATCTGACTCCCCCTAAACAAACAGCCTTGGAAGGCTGGATTTCAAATTTCTCCTGAGACGTGTTTACTGAGGACACCAGCTGCTATCTATCGCTACCCCCCCCCCCCCCGAGAACTTTTCTGTGAGCGTTATCGGAGGCCGGCTGGTCACATCTCAGAACTGTTGCTATCTGGAATGGCTCATGGACAGAAATCTCACTGCCTCCACCTCAAAATGCATAAATGTGATTTGTCATAACTGTTGGCTTGCTGGTAGAGTTTTTTTGACTGTATCATAGAGTGTCCTGTAAGAAAAATGTGATAGAATCTTTTTTGAATACCACTGTTTACCCTATTGTAAACTTCCTTTTTTTCCATATCTGTTTGTGGCGGCACAGATTAATTTTGCTGCGGCTGCATGTACACGTCCCCCTCTCAAGGACGGTGTGTGCATCAATTGCAATGTTTTGTGCTTCGGCGCAATGACGATGCCAATAAAGATATATTCTATTCTATTAACTAAAATAAATTACTGTGCTAACACAAAACCACTAAACAGGTAAAATAATTAGGGGATGCTAATGCTAAACTGTTAACCGCGTAGATTACTGTCATTTAATATGTATCACGTCTTGGTCTGGTTCCGGCTAAAGCTGCATCGGCCAATCACATCTTGTCACATGAACACGTAATAAGCCATTAGCACGCATATTAGCAGATTAGCGGACGTGTGTCCACTACAGTAGTGGCATCTAGTAATAATTCAGTTTGTGACTTTCTAATGGGTTTTAATGTTTAATTGTGTTTGTAGTTCTGTGATGTGTGGCTTTCCTGGTTTCTTATCCATCATTTACCCCAGCTTCACTTGTTGTTCAGCTCCTCACAGGTGCATTCCCTCATCTCATCAGCACTCCTGTTTTTCATTCAGTAATCATCTTCCAAACATTTTTATACTCTCAATTTGCTCTGATTCATTTGGGTCCTGCTATTGGTCATGATACTTTTAATCTGTCCAGGGTCCCTGCCTCACACAATGGCCGCTAAAGAAAGATACCAGTTCCCTTGAGGCCCTGTAAGGAAAGTTGCATAAAAAAGTGCATGAATGACGTTCGTTGATTACTGTATTTTCCTTCTGTGCTTCTTGTTTTTTAAATTTCTAATATTTGCACAGCCCTGTCAACTGTTTTTTTAATTATTAAAAGCCCCAGCTTTTCCCTTCAGCACTGCCATGTTCTAGCCTGGAAAAATTGGTTCAATTACACATGACATCACCACCTGGCAACTTTTTATCAACAGTCTGTTACTTCCAAGCCCAAAATAGAAAACATAGTTGAGGTGTTAAGCATCTGCTAAAGACTGATTTACCTGCCATTGAACATGGCATCATATAGGACATTTTACATGCTGTGTATATTGCCGCAAAACAGAATCTGTGAACAGTTTTGTTTCTACGGGCATTCAAATTATATTTTGAAAACCTAAAAAATGATTTAGAATTAATATGTTGTCTTCCTCGGGTCTTGGGGGTCGGATCTATGATGCTTCGCAGTCACTATTGAATGTTCTATTAGAGAAGTCTTATACACTTATGCATGTTCACAACCATACACAAATAGATGCAGGGATGCACATGCAGGTATTGTATGTAGATATGTAGATGTGCATGTGACTACTACATGTGCATGTATATACAGTATATGTTTGTTTATGGGTATGGGTATATTTATTTTTGGAGAACTACTGCAAAGCCATGAATATTCTAAGTATTTTATACATATGGCCTTTGTTGTTGTGTGTCATGTTCTTTGCAGGTTTACAGACGGTGATCGGGTGTGTTTGCCTTGTGCTTTCTGTGTGTATTTGTTATGTTTTGTGGTCTTACTTTCCATCTTTCCTTCCTTTATTTCTATCCTAAAAAATCATTATGGTGTGAAGAGGATGGCTATGAGGTGAGAAGGGAGGCCATCTATAAAAGGAAAAAATAATAATATGTAAGATGGAACTCTGCAATTACATACATTTTATTAAGCCCATTTAACTTTTATGGAGACTACTTACTACTACTTCCAAGCAGACTGTTTAGGAGGAAAAATTATTTATGTACCAAATATCTGAAGCACCAATATACAGTAAATGGCAATTCTGCCATTTATATTTATTTGGCATGCCAGAACAAATCAATCTTAACATTAAAATCAATCAACTAAATATACAAAAAAAAAAAATCCCTTTTCACAATTCCATTTTAGCATTATTATTTATTAACCTTTATTTAACCAGGCAAATTCCATTGATATCACAGATCTCTTTTGCAAGGGGGGCCTTGGCGTAAAGTCAGCCTAACATGCATGTTTTTATCCATGATCCATCAGTCCATCCAGTTGTGGAGACTACATTTTTTGTGGGTATACTGTGCTTAGAAACCAAACTACAGTGATTCCTCACTTATTGTGGGGGTTACGTTTCAGAGACCCCCACGTTAGATACAAATCTGCGAAGTAGTGGCATTATAGTTATTTTATTATTTCTATATATTTAAGGCACCCTTCTCACACTCCTTTCCAACTCTCTTATAAACACTTCATATGCTCTTAAATACTTTGCAGATTGTGATGATGTCAATGAGATGAATGTGCACAGCATGTACAGTACACACACTATAAAAAACTGGGTTTAAAGTGTCACTAAACGGCCTCTGGATCTTTAACTCCTCCCCCGAAGCAGATTCAAATTCTCCCTCAAAATGGGCGTGTCGAGAGACAAGGAGGGGAGGAGGTGGGGTGTTGGCTACATTCACGCCTCCTCCAGCAACAACCTAAAAAACTCTAGCCAACAACATAAACCAAGCAACAACAAATAATAAACATGTACAGTAGATGTATTTATCTATCTATTCCACCCGACCTATCCAAAACAAAAGGCTTAAAAAAATAAAAATAATACCACAAAGTTCTCTGTGACCAGGAAGTGAACCCAGGTCTCCTGCATCACAACCCAGCTGTATTACCACTGACCCAATTCAGCATTCATGCATTGCTCCTCTATCGCACACTATTAAAACAAATACAACCAGATAGTTTCGATGAAGTGGAAAATATTCTTAAAATAAATAAGTTAAAATACACAAATAACTAGTGCCATTCCAAAAACTATAATATGCTTTGTTGCAGAGCTTTTCAGGAGTGAAACGTACCACTCCCATATAAGGTATGACTGGAGGGAGGACCGTGTCATCTCCTTAGGGGATTGGCTCTGCTCGAACCAAGTTCGTGACGAAAGCTGGCGAAAACACGTAACTTTGCAAATCCTAGACCAACAAGAAAATTAAGGTGCAATAACCTCTGTTCAACCCATAGGGCTACCGTAAACACGTTTTTAGACCAAATGTTGCCAATTTAAACTAATACGAACAATTTCATGAAAATTAACACAGACATAGTGCTATGAAACCTTTTAAACACATTCTAGGGAGTTTCTCAGCTAAAAAAAAGTTAAATTAGGGTTTAGTTTCACTTTAAACAACCAGTGATATAGTGAAGCCACAAAAAGTGAATTGCAATATACTGTAGTGAGGGACTACTGTACAATGTAATCATCGGTTTCTAAAAAAAAGTTAAGTCAGGTCCTCTGGACAGGTTCAAAAAATAAAATGGTAGAAACATTTTGTCTTTCATCCGAGCTGTACTAAGCTCAGTCTTTTAAATAGCACCTTCTCATAGTGGATCAACCAGTTTGTTGTTGACATTGAAACTAGCTGTTCACGTTCATTATGAGAAGGTGTTATTTATAAGACTGAGCTTAGTACAGCTCCTCAGACTGAAGATGTCTTTCAGATGAAAGATGGAATATTTCCACATTTTTTTGTTTGTTGAACCCATCCAGAGGACCTGACTTAACGTTTTTAAAATTTTCTACCTGTATTATTGAGCATGGATCAGAATAATCATGTATTTATTTTGATTTTTAAGCATAGTGAGCATTTCAAAATGTCTCTGATGCTTTAAAAAAAATAAATGTACAAAAAACGTTGTACAACAGTTGGATTTATGTTAAAAACATGTTATATAATTTATAAAACAGTATCAAAGCAAAATATGTTCAATTATCTTGTGTGAGCAGGGAGACAACACTTATAGATAGACAGTCACATGCCACGGAAACAGAAAAGTGGGTGAAGAATTTGTCCAACAGACAGCTCACCCAGCCGGAGACATCATTGCCAGGGGGACTGAACTTTGCAGTTGCACCAAGAAGAATTCTTCTGGTGGAGATGATCACAGCCACAGAATCAGACACCTGCAAAAACAAAATTAGTTATCTGAGTAGATTAGAGACATATGTTGTCTGTGTTTAAATCATGAGTCTTTAACTGTTCATCGAAACCTCCACTCCAGGAATGTGTTAGATCCTGCAAATAAAATGTGACATTAGCTGCATAAATAGAACTTAAATTTCTTTGTGGCAACTGGACACCAAAACAAACATTTGCAACCTACCCGGTACAGTACATGTAAAGCTCAGTTAAGAACTGGAGCTATGTGCTTGTACTTCATCCGCATGGTGTTTCTATAAACATCATAAAGACAAACAGAGCAGTCCCAAGAGGAGACCAGGAGGTACTGGGAATTGGTCGGACTGCAGAAATCCCATTCTCTGGTCACTGGTTAAGCTCGTAATCATTTGAAACTGTCATATGAAGAAAATGAAATATAAAATCATATTTGGCTTAAGTTTATTTTAGCAAAAAATCAACCTTATCTTATTTATCAAGCTTGACTGCAAATAATTTGCATCATTAAGAACAAAAAGTACATTTTGATATTAGAACAAAATACACAGTAACAAGGTCAAAGAATAATAAATACAAAGATAAACATTTGAAATAAATACAAACTTTGGATTTTAGTTACAGAAAAAATGAAAAGATCAATAACAGAAAAGGCAGTTTGTGGAAATTGCAACTGAATAATATAATAACCAGCTAAATGAGTTTTTTTTTAATACTTAGTGTCTATAAACATTGACAGAAAACTTGTTAAGGTTTTCCAGCTACTATTATGTAAAATACAGTGGCCCTCTTTAAATTAGGATCAAATGTGATAATTACTATTTAAAAATGTGGGGATTTCAAACCAAATAAAAGCTAACACATGCAAATTTATCTGAAGAAAAAAAAAGCCATGTAAGAGTCTGAATGTTTATTATTTATTTGTGGAGTCTTTGCTTCAATCAATTTGATTCAAAACAAGAAAAAGAAACACTTAACGTCCAGTCACAACCAGACTACTTGCTAACACTAGGCATGATAAAAACAGCTACAAGTCATGGGATTTGCTTACTTACCACTTTTGTTTGACATCATACGACCGTAAACTTCTGTGATAAATCCACAACCGCCAAATATTTTACCTCAGTATGCGATGAAATATGCAATATAAAGCTTGGAAAACTATAGAAACCAAGGAGGTTGCATGTTGCTACTTAGCTCTTTCAAACGTCAGCACCGACACTAGAAGACACTGATTGGCTGGAATGAAAAGTTTGTTACAAAGGTCTGTTCTGACAAGGGATGGGGAGGGATCATTCCTCTGCACTCGTTTCATGCGTTGCATACAGACTGTTATGGAAGCATGCCCAGTGACGTGTCATCGGGCACTTTTAAGTGGTTATATGGAAATTTCCACGCACTTTTAGTGGTTATACGCCATATACTCGCATATCACGTAGACTATACCACTGCATCCATCCATCATCCATCAATCAATCCATGCATCCATCCATTCATTCATCCATCCATCTGTCCATCCATCCATCCATCTATCCATCCATCATCCATCCATCGACCATTCGTCTATTCATCTATTCATCTCTCCATTAATCCATCCATCCTTCCATATATCCATTATCTTTACCCACTTCTTTCTTTTCTGGATTGCGGGGTCACTGCTGCCCATATCCAGCAGTCCCTGTGCAAGAAGCGGGGGACACCTTGGGCAGGTGACACGTTCAATGAATTCTTAGTTAAAAAAAAGCAAGTATCCAGATGACCCGACTGAGCATTATAGGAGTTCACATATCTGTAATTTGTTTATTTTTCTTTAAGCTATGTGAAATATTAATACATGGCACTTTAGACCATTGTAATGTTCATTTTGACTGGACTCAATTTAAATTTTGATCCGCTTAATAGATTCTATCCACATTTTATTCACTTTCAGGACAACCTTTAAACTCTGCACCTACGGCAAATTTTCTACTGTAGATCACAAAGAAATAGTGGCCAATCTAATGTGTCTCATGGGGTATGCTTTTTCTTTTTTGCCACACTCCTTGTGGAAATTGCCTGACTCTTGACACATGACAGACATTGATGACAAGGGCCAGCAGAATCTGTGTGAGTAGGAGAGACAGAGGTAAACAAAAGCACAAATAACCTTTGTGAAAATTGGTGTAAAGTGAACATTTATTTCTAACTTACAGTGTAGCCACAAGACAGCCAAATGCAACATTTAATATCAATTCTGATTTTAGAAACATTTGACAGTTTTTTTAAATCTGGGCAGGATTTTCTGCAGAGCTGTGTAGACCACAGGTTGTTTTACCATTTTTGCTTCTTCTCTGGTTTTACTTTGACAGATTTGGCATGGTGCTCATCTCCTAATGATGACATTTAGCTGTGAAAACTGCAAATAGTTCCCCTAATCTTGGCAACGGTCCTCCTGGACAAAGTGAACTACGGTTAGACAGTTTTTGGCCAAATCAAAATTTATGATTGACTAATCCAGATGGGATGTTGCAGATGGTCACATGATCTGGCCTATTGTGGGACAATTTCAGGATGACCAAAATACTTTGTAATATGAAATATATTTGTGGAAAAGATAAGATGTGAAGATGTGTGTATTTTTTCTTTCTTTTTGTTTGTGCAGTTCATACAAATGATATAACTTGCTTGCTTGACAGAAAAATACAAAAAAGTTTTGATAAATACCAATTTAGCTTTTGGCAGAAATTCAAACATTCGTCAGTTCCCTTTCAGTCTGGTCTCTCGGTGAAACATTCTTGCTATGGGAATTGCGCCCCCGCGTGATTACCTGAAGGAATATACTCACGCCTTTAAGGCTAGGGGCGTCACCGCCGCACCAGAGGCCCCGCCCTCTGGGTACTTAAGTGGCTTGCACCCCTCCATCTTTCTCTTTTTGCCCTTCACCTCGCTAAACCTGAACTACCTCTTCGCGGGACTTCTCTGTTGCTTCATCGCTCAACTTGAGGTGAGCTTGCTCCCTGCACAGAGCGCACAGAGAATTATTCCTGTGTACTACTGGACTAGCGAAAGCTAGTCCGGCACATTTCTCTTAACCCCGAAGTATTTTTTTCTCCTCTCTCTACAGATTGCTTCGCTTGACGGCGCTAACTACGCCACAGGAAAAAAGCTATTTTGCTAACTCCTAGCGAGCTAGGTAGCGAAAGCAACGCGACGGAGGAGACATTTCAAGAAAAAAGAAAAAAATATTCTGAAAGGACTCGCTCGCCTCATCTCGGACATGCTTCCGGAGAAAGGAAAGCGAAAGGCGAGACTTCCAAGGAAAACCAACGGGATGGCGAGCCCAAATTCGCGTGCCTGTCCCATTGGATGCAGTTTTTCCCTCGCAGCAACGGACACCCACGAGGCCTGTCCAGTCTGCCTGGGAATGCTTCATGCAAAAACAGCACTGGATACGCCCGACTTTTGCCCACACTGCAGCCTCATGATGGATGCGGTGCTACGGCATCGGGTTGACCTCGTCGCCAAAGCCATGGGCGCTTCAGCGACAACAGCGGACACTACGGAGCCCCTCACTCCCACACCGGATCTAGAGAACATGGCTCTACATGACAGTACACGAGTCGAATGGGGCGACAGCCCTGACGTACTGGCTTCTATGGTGGACCTAACAGTCGAGCTCGACACCCGGGGCATGATGAACGAGGACGAGATCTCGATTACAGCCTCGGGCGAATTTTCAACGGAGGAGGCAGACGTGGAACTGGAGGATCAGGGTGAAGGTCTCTCCCAGATTCCGGTACCTGTGCTCCCAGAAACTGACTTTTCCATTCCTGCTCTGTTCGACTTGTGCCACAGAGCAACGGACGCGTTGCACATCCCATGGCCTGAACCTCCGCCTCGCTAACAGGTCACAAGGCTGGCAGGAAACTATTTTTACTCGAAGCAGCAGGCCTTCACGAGACAAAAGATGCCCGTGTTCCCGGACTTCATCACAGAACTAACTCGCACCTGGACTCAACCAAGAGCCCCTATGCTTCTTCCCCTCTCACAGTTCCTCGACGTAGACGGGATGGATGAAGTGGGAATAGCTAACGTGCCTCAGATTGAGGACACACTAGCGTCTCACCTGGCTTCTAAATCATCAGGAACAAAACCAACTCTTCCCACAAGGCTTTGTCGAGCCTCAGCGTCTCTACTCGAGAAATGCTACAGGGCTCAGGGACTCGCGGCACGTGCCATGAACGCGTCCGCGTTAATGCAGGCTTACCTGGCCGAAAAACTGCAACAGCTCCAAACAACAACGGACAAGAAGGCGGCTGCCGACTTGGTGGATGAAGCCCGCAGAGCAACAGACTTTGTGCTCCATATGATGGGGACAGCTGCTGTTGCACAGGGTAAGGGAATGGCAGAAGTGGTCATTGCAATCCACCACCTCTGGATGGTGGATTGGAGGGACAAAAGGTGCCTTTTCTCCACCACTCGATAGAGCCGGCGGGATTGTTTGGTAAAGCTTTGGAGCGAATTCAGACCAAGCTGGACCAAAGACGCAGACAGGCGGAAGCTCTCCGGGTGGGCATTCCCCGGAGAAACTTCGCCTCCCCAAGGGAGTCTGCTGGAAGCAGACCTACGCAGTCTTGGCACCACTCGGCAACGCGCGCCCCACCGCAGAAGCGGCCAGCATATGAGGAAGAGCCCAGGCAAAGACCCCCGCCGGGCCAGCCTTGCACCGAGCATGCATGGAGCAAAAACAGGTTTGTCCCCCACCAGGCGACCAAACACAGGGCCTCCTGGGCGAATCGGGACAACATACAAAAACGTGCCTGATGAACCAGATCCACGTTTCCACGTTACACGATCACCCGCCCACGTGGTAACGGGAATGATCCCTTATGTCCAGACTTTGCTTGTAACACAGTACAAAAAGCTGGTTTATTTACAACATGCACAAATCATGCTTTCTCTGCTGTGAGTGACATAGAATCATGTACGTCATTGCACATAAGCACGAATAAAGCTCAAGAAACAGTTCCTCTCTGTTTTATAGACTCTAAAACAAAAAACAAAAAACAACAACACACAAATATCTTCAGCAAAACAGGTCCCTCTGGCCTGCAAGCCATCATAAAGGGAGGGGGCCTCCCCCCCCCCCAACCTCACGGCCCATGGGGTATTAGCCTAATTAATAAACCCCAGCAGGGTGCCTCTGATTCATCTGCAGTGAGCAGACACAGAGACGTCTGCAAACACCCCCACACCTCTCAGGGAGACAGGTGAGGAGGGTCATGTGCTCAAGCCCTTGCTCCATTGTGAACGATTGGACAGCCAATACACTAACCAGACGAACACGTGACATGTCCGCACCTCAAGGAGGCAAGCTGACAGAGTCTAACGACGGGGGGGCTACATCAGATGCCCTCAGGCAGCCACAAACTTCACACCTTCACAGCAGTGACTGTGTTCAGCCTGCTGTGGATGAAAACAAGTCAGAGTTGAATCAGATCTCTCTTCCTGTTTTTCGAGGGGGACTGAGCTCTTTATCACCAAATAATCTGAAGTCTGCCAAACCAAAAGGAACACCCCCACGTTCTCACGTTGCAGCCGCTCCTTTGTTATTAACGAGGGACACGCAATGCCCAAGCAGTAGTCAGACAGCACGTGACCTCCCGCTCTATGCTGATCCAAATCTGCTTTCAAAAATAATTCTCCCAATGGGTGAAACACAGACCTCGGTCGGTTTACCTGGTACCAACGCTCCATTAAAGCCAAGGACCAGTAGACTGGACCACCCCAGAAAACGGATTGGAGTCAGGAGATCTGCTCGTTTACATAACTCGCAGCCTCACAGCCCTAGGACTCCAAACTTGGAGGAGGAAAATAGACTTTCTGTTCCAAACCTGTCTAATAAGGATGACAGGTTACATCTGCTCTCAATTACCCCTGAGCAGGGTAACTTGGGGGCACATCGGCAAGGAGGCCTTCTACCATACCTGGTTGACTCCCAGGGGTTAACAGCCTCTGTGTCACCAGAAGGGGCAGTACAGCCACTTAGGCCAGGAACTGCCAAAAGTCTCAGCTTGTTGGCTGAAAAGAACAGGTTGATGGCGTCAAGCCTGCCAGAAAATGTGGTATTAACCATACAAAATGCCCGTGCTGGATCAACACAATCTTTATAAGCACAAAAGTGACGTATTTTTGAAGCCTGGTGCTCAGAAAGAAATATTATTTCTTATGCATGCGACTAGGCTCAGTTCCTGACTTTCCTTCAGGACTTACTGGAAAAAGGTTGTTCTTATTCAATGATTAAAGTTTTCCTATAAGCTATTTCAGCCTGTCACGAAGGCTGGGGACACAGGACACCCGGAGCACATCCAATCATAATAAGATTTATGAAGGGTGTCCTTCGGACTAAACCACCCAGTAGGACCCTGACCCCTGGTTGGGATCTTGGCCTGGTCCTGGGAGCTCTCTGTGACCCTCCATTCGAGCCACTGAGCGAGGTTAAGATAGATTTACTATCTTATAAAACTGCTCCACTCCTGGCACTTTGCTCAGCGAAACGTGTGGGTGACCTCCATGCATTGTCTGTACATCCAATGTGTACCAGATTCGTCCCTGATGGGTCAAAGGTCACACTAAGGCCTAATCCCGCATACACTCCCAAGGTCTTGACTTTGAACCATTGGAGTCTAGACTTTGATCTCTCCTCCTTCCCACTTGCTCCTGTCCTGACTCAGGAACAGGAAAGGCTAAAGCCTCTCTGCCCGGTGAGGGCTTTACGCACCTACATGCAGAGAACAGCCGAATGGAGTAAAACAAACCAACTGTTCGTCTGCTTTGCAGCACCTGCTATCGGGAGGGCCCTATCAAAACAACGCCTCTCACATTGGGTGACTGAGGTCATTAAAAGGATGTACAGTAGCAAAGGTCAACAGGTACCCTCTATAGTGCATGCTCACTCCACTAGGGGCTTGGCCACTTCCTGGTCATTATTCAAGGGTGTACCACTCCCAGACATCTGCGTTGCTGTGAATTGGAGCTCATTAAACACTTTTGCAAAGCATTACAGTTTGGATGTTACTGCGGGTGACGTCACTCAGGCTGTCCTTTCTAACACTCAGTAGAAAGTACAGTAGCTTTGAGATGCCTGCTGGTCAAGGGCAGACGTTCACACTAGCATGCATTTTACTGAGCATTTCAAGGGCGTGAATGGATTACGTTCCCATAGCAGGTATGTTGTACCTCGTTCCCTTCCTTCAGGGAACATGAGTTATGGTGAATAACTTTCAGTTTTCTTCTAACAAGTGCAACTGTTTTCTTGGACCTAATTTGTAATAATACAGGTGGACAGTGTGACAACATTTTGATGTTTTTCTTTTAGTTGCTCCCATCTGCAGAGGTTGCACAGCAAGTGAACAATCTTGAAAAATTTGTCAATTGTTTTACACCATATGTTTTTTTTCTGACACAACCTGGGCTTGAACCCTCAGCTTCAGGTGACGACAAGACCACCACTTACTACTGAGCTACCACAGATCCCTGACATTTTGATGTGAGAACTATATAAAACCTTTAATGATCCATCCATCCATCCATCCATCCATCCATTACCTTTAAGTGCTCCTTCCTTTTTGGGTCGTGGGGGTCAATGGTGTACATATCCAGCAGTCATTGTGTGAGAGGTGGGGGACACCCTGGACATGTCTCCAGTTCCATCACAGGGACACAGAGACAAACAACCATTCATTCTCTCACTCACACCTAGGGACAATTTAGAGTTACCAAATAAAATGCATTTTTTGGTCTGTGGGAGGAAACTGGAATATCTGGAGAAAACCCGTGTATGCAGGGAGAGAACATGCAAACTCCACTCAGAAAAGTCCCGGGCCGAGATTTTCGGCGACCTTCTCGCTGGGAGGCAACAGCTCTATCAACTGTGTCGTCACGTGTAATGATAAAAGATAAAAATAAGTGTTAAAGCTGCTTCTATTGGGGTTACCATGATAACTTCACACCTGTGTCAGTCACATGACAGAACACTTAAGAGAGTCTGACAAAAATGCAGACTAGAAAATAAATCTTACAGAAAATCACTGTAAAATATTGTATTGGATTTGTGGTTCTCAATC
>JBBPBX010000100.1:147727-160002 GCA_038048925.1 Garcialebias charrua | reverse complement strand
CACTCCTCTTTCCCCACTCTCTAACTTTTTTCGTCCCACATTTAAAAGCCAAACTCTGCTGAAAGATCAGTTTAGATTCGAGCTCCTACCTGTTGGATCTGTGCAGGGACCGAAGTTGAGCCGTTGGCTGGTGTGAGGGGAAGCAGGGAGCCAGTCTGTGCTGTCCTCCACCAGAGTCTCTGGTAAACCAGTCCAAGCCCCTCCCTTTAGGACCCAGATCTGCTGCCTGGACCCGTTTTTATCAACACACCCTCCAAACGGGTGGAAACGAGCCCCAATAATAATACCTTATCTGGCAAAAAAATAGCTAAAAAATAAAATTAAAAAAGTTTATAGAAGAGAATATGAGTTTGTAATTAAATTGACTGACCTCCAGGTCTGAAAAACAAAGCCAATACTAAAGTTACCAATTTAAAAATGACTTTATTCTTAAAGATCTGTTTTAAAATTAAATTTAGGAAAATTGTGTTCTTGCTAAATCAGACAAGTTCAAGACTAAATATTTGCTTCTCTTTTGATCAGAAATATCAATGCCGAATTTACCAAACTCGTAAAACCTTTGGGAATCAATACAGTAACCGTGTTTCCATCAAGATTTCTTGATGCGCATTTTGAAGTATTGCATCAGAAAAGGTGAATGGAAACGGCACGATTCGAATTAACTTCCTCTAATTCGCAAAAATATATTCGATACGCTCGCTTGAGGTGGTTTTTGGGTTTTTCGAAACAGAGCTGATGCGCAAAACGAGAGATGGAAACAGATTTGCCGACTCAGTTCTGACGTAGCCAGTGCTGGGCAGCGCTAATCCAAAAATTAGTTCCGCTATTTCTAAAGCGCTTATTAATTTATTTAGGTCCGCAATTTCAAAAGCGCTTATGTATTAGCAAAGCTAGCGGAAGCTAATGCTAATTTGCAAATGGCAAATTACTTTTTTTAATCCAGCAGATTTAACCATTTCGTGAAACGGTTAAGCTCAGAAAAACCTTGTGCTATAAAGTTTTTAAATTAAATTAAATTAAATTGTTTTTACCGTGTTTTCTCGTAAAGTCCTTCGCTTCTGTGGCCGGGCGCCATTTTGAACAGGGCAAATGAGGCGCTGACGCGACGCGTAGGCCATTGAGAAACATCCAGAAGTTCACCCTCCATGTTAAAAACTCTTCGTCTGACTTTTCGAAAACAAGCAATAAGGCTGCAGAGTAACACACTGGCTGCTAAGGCTATACATGCTCTCTCTAGCCCCCCTTAGGGCGGGGACCGCTTTTTTTCACGGACCACATCCGGCGCTGACAGGATATGGTCCGTGAGCAGTCGTCCGGTTGATTTAAGAGCCCGTAAATAAGTTTTTTTCATTTTACTGATAGATAATTAGTTATTAGCGGTACTGCATTTTAAATAAAAATAGCGCAAATCCGCTTATGAATTATAAAAGTTAGTCAATCCGCTATAGCGCTAACAAATTGTTTAGGTCCGCTATCAGCGGATTAGCGCTTTAGCGCCCCCTACGCGGTCTGGTGCCCAACACTGGATGTAGCGAACATTTACGTCATGTGACTGATCAGCTGTTCCGCAGTCTCCCCGGATGTACCATAACACGCGGCAACATGGCTGGAAACAACAGATGTGTATGGACTGATGAAGAAAACAAAGCATTTCTCAGTCTCGTCCGTGAAAAAAACATTACAGCTAGAAACGAGACAGCGTCGTCTTGTGGCCATCGTTGCATGCATTAAGATTACATGTCTTTCTCTTCGTCTCTGGACAACATGTACCATCGCTAAAACTAGTTGGCATGACAGAATAAATACAACTTGCCTGATAGCAACACATTCCTGAAATATTCTCTCCATTTTGCCGAGATGTGTGGTTCGGTTCCTGTTTTCAACCGCCACTTCCTGTTTACTGTAGACATGCGTAACGCTGACGTCTGGCGTAATGCCGCTTTGCGTGGCCTGGTGGATTCGCTTCAACCCAGTTGATGGAAACACTTCTGATTCGCATTAATTTTTATTTACATTTTTGCGAATTTTCAAAAATTTGCTCAAAATTCGAATTGAAAATAGATGGAAACAGGGTTACTGTGTTTCCCCTAGTTAACTTGCAATGGCGGTGTGCTCATCTCATCCATGATTTTTGTTGATCGGGGGACGGACACATGTCTGAGCGCAGCTTGTACTAACAGTTTTTGAGTGGGGGCGTTCAGCATGAGGGAAGAGGCAACATGAGTGCTTCCTTTGGCTTTTTAGCTAGAGATCCTGTATTTTGTGCCGCTAGCTCAGTGCAATGTCAGTGCTGGGTGGGTGGGTGGTGAGTCAAGTTTGGTTTGGTAGGTGGGGTGCTCAGTTTTGTTGATGGGGTGGGGCACCCCACTTGTATAATGGTAAGGGAAACACTGCAATAATATAATAATAAAGATCTAAATGTTCTTGTTCGAGCAATTTACAATACAGGTAGTCCTCGGGTTACGACGGTCTCGAGTTACGACGTTTCTTGTTTATGACGCATCTCCCATTTACTATGAAAAGCCTTATTTCAAGTTACGCAGTTTTAGGTTCTAAACGTAGCGGCGGAAGAATACAGTATTGTACTGTACACAGTGCAACGGCGGAGGAATACTGCACTGTACTGTGAACGCAGTTTTACGTCGTAAACGTTGTGACGCAGCGGCGGAAGAATACAGTATTGTACTGTACACAGTGCAGCGGCGGAGGAATACTGCACTATACTGTGAACGGGGTTTTACATCATAAACGTCGTAACACAGCGGCGGAAAATATTGTACTGTACTGTACGCGGTGCAGCGACAGAGGAATACTGTACTGTACTGTGAACGCGTTTTTACATCGTAAATGGAATACGGCGGTTGGACTGAGGTGGACGGCGGTTTTACGTCATAAACGGAATACGGAATATGGCGGATGGACCGAGGTGGACGGCGTCACCAGCATCCCAGTATAGGCCATAAACTCTTTTTGCCCTTCATTATGGCTCCCAAACATGTGTGTTTTTACATAATTATGTAGGGTCCTGTATTAGGATATGCTAAGTGCTTGGTAATACAGTACAGTACTGTACATGTATATGGTGCAGTATGTATGTATATTCCGACTTACGTCGAAAATCGGTTTACGACGCAGCGTAGGAACGGATAATAATAATAATTAATAATAATTAATTCAATTTATAACGCACTTTTCATTACTGAAAATCTCAAAGTGCTACACATATATTGAATGCTACACACATTCATAAACCGGTGGCGGCAGACTACCATGCAAGGTGCTTTCCAGTCCTACCGGGAGCAACTCAGGGTTAAGTGTCTTGCCCAAGGACACAACGACACATGGTGCGGGTCCCGGGAGTCGAACCGCCAACTTTCCGATCGGGAGACGATTGCCCTTACCACTACGTCGCCACGGCCGCCCTACTGAACTCCCTACTGTTAAGGTGTGATCTGTCAATTTACATGTATGTGTTACCTCAGCTTGCAATTTACATATGTTGGTGCGTGACTCCTGTTATAAATCCACACGCACACACAGTCTGGTTCATTGAATTGATAAAGCTTCTCGGATGAGAAGCGAAACGTCTTCTGTTACAAATAAAGTCCAGTTGATCTTGAATTGAATGGCTTTTTGATTTATCATGTCCTGGACGACTGAGAATCTTCACCAGCATAAAAGTTAATAGCAAAACAAAAGTCAAATTAAAGCCGCAAGCGATGTTGAGGCCCTCGCAGCTTAGCGCCGCTCCGGCCTTATTGTGGTGAGCGTGGGAACTCTAGCTACTCCGCCCAGTTGCTATCATGGTGCGCATTTGCCAAATAGTCAAAATCACATGCAAACTCCAGAGCTCCAGCATCGTCTGCTGGTCTTGCATTCGCCACGCTGCCACACCCACGCCCACATCCTCCAACGAAAACTGCTAGTGTTTTAAAACACATCAGATCAATGTATTATCTGCCTTCTAGGATCATCTTGACTAGGTCATGGGCGTGAGAGCTGGTGCTTTAAACTGCCAGAAAGGTGTGAAATTTGTGACCAAAACTACCCTTTGACCCAAAATGGCCGACTTCCTGTTGGTTTATGACCAGGGCTCCAAGATACTTTTTTGTAGGTTCTGGCAATGTACACATGTGTTCCACATGTCATAATTCTGGGATAAAGCATGGCGGGGGGCTGATTTTTAAAATATGTTCTAGGGGGCGCTGTGGAAGAATCAGGCCACACCCACTACATGTTGGACTGCAGTCCTGTCGAGGGATGGACAAGTATGGATCTTAGTGAGTTTGATGCAGCTGGGAGCTTATATTGGGAAGTTATTCCATCTTGATGTTTCATGGAGAATGGCCAGATTTGAGGCTTGGCCACGCCCACATGCTTTGACATAGAAAAAACTTTTAACAACTTTTGACCTTCAATGCCTCAAGATTGTGCTGACCGAGTTTGACGCCTGGATCTCGAAAGCTCTAGGACGAGTTCGTTCAGATAGGACGTCAAAAAAATAGACAAAATTGTGACTTTGACCTAAAATGGCCGACTTCCTGTTGGATTTGGACCATTACTCCAAGAGACTTTTTTGTAGGTCCTGACAAGATACACATGTGTACCAAGTTTCATAATTCTGGGATAAAGCATGGCTGGGGGCTGTTTTTTTTTTATATTCTAGAGGGCGCTGTTGAGGAATTAGGCCACGCCCACCAAGTATTGCACCAGAACCCTGCCGGGGGGTGAACAAGGATCGATGTCAGTGAGGTTGGTGCAGCTGGGCTGAAACATGTGGAATCTAGAGCAAAACGTATGGCGGCGGCGTGACCTGTGACTTCGCCATGCTGCCACGGCCACGCCCTCTGCTTTAAACCATTGGTGCTTTAAAACAAGTGAGACCAACTTGTTATCAGTCATCTGACTCAAGATCATCTTGATTAGATCAAGAGAGCCAGAGTTGGAGCTTTCCAAGCAAAAAAAGTCACTTCCTGTTCTGAGGGGGCGGGGCTTAGGTGAGGTCAGACTATGACAACATAGGATCGTCAGGCATCCAACCAGGATCCCTCATGCCAAGTTTGGTGTCAATTGACCATTTAATGAGAAAGTTATAGCGTTTCGTTTGTTTCGGCGAGTACGCCAAGTTCACCGCTCCGCCACGCCCCCTGAACATATACGAAAAGTCAATTTTATTGATAACCTTTAAAGCCCCATGCCTTTGCATTCTGACCAAGAATGAAGCCGATAGGTCAAACGCCTGAGAAGGAGTTCGTCAAAGTTCGACATGAGTAAAAATGAAAAATGACCAAAATTTGACCTTTGACCCAAAATGGCCACCTACCTGTGCATTTTAGAGGGTACCTCCAAGAGACTTTTTATCTTGAATTGGGGGTTCTACCTATGTACCGAGTTTCAGATCTGTACGACCTACGGTTTCCCCCAACTCACGTTAGGGGGCGCTGTAGAGCAGTTTGACCACGCCCATTTGCGATTACACATGAATCCAAAAATTTTAGTTGGGGGACAATTTTGGGTCAAGTTTGGTGAGTTTTTGAATATGTTAAAGGCCCCAAACAGCCGCGCAAAGTGACGGAAAAATAATAATTTAGAAGAAATCAAGCGATTACAATAGGCCTTCGCAGCGCTTCGCTGCTCGGGCCTAATGATAAATGGGAAATGCTAAAGCTAGCAAAAGACAGAACAAAAGACATGAAGCCAACATTAACAAAACTGCAGGTAAAATTGAAAACTTGCAGAACAGTAGCTAAAAGCTAAATCTACCAGAACAGCTAAAATATAAAACTAATCTTTAGTTCAATGTTAAAGTTAGCCAAAGGGTAAATTCAGCAGAACAGTTGATAAGTTAAAATAGACTTAGCTAAAAGCTCAAACTAACTAAATATTGTCCAAAAGTTAAAATGAGCAAATGTCACTCTCACTCCCAACCGGGAGAGGGCAGTCCATCCTATTGGCCAAAAGCTCAAATTACATAAACATGAGCTCATATTCAAAGAGCAAACATAATTAGAAAGATTTGAGGTCTCAGTGTGTTTCTATTAACAAAAGTACATAATTTTTCAGTCTTTAAGTCACATTTTTTTCTTGCATAATTTGCATGCCCTGCGACTTATACGCATATATTATATTATATCCATATTTATAAACCAACTTTTGGCTGAGATACAATCATTTTCATTCATTATAACTGAAAATATTGAACACTACCGTTTTCATCCGCTAGATGGCACTCGATTAGTATGGCATGCTGTTGTGTCATGTACTAGGTAAAAAGTGGCTATTAATGACACAGTTGGCTTGCCCTATGGCCTGCTACCTTTGTCCAGCTCGCCTGGAGCAACCATAAAATCAGCTTCATTTCGCTGCACCGCCCTGACGAAATGCAGCTAATTTGACCCTTAAAGTGCAATTATTACATAAAAGTTCAACTGAGACACACCTTTACTGTAATGTTGAGAAAACAAAAAATTGTTTTAGGTGCTTATCTTGTTAAATTTCAAAGAAATGCACAGCGTCCTCCCGCGCACGCTCCCGCAGCCAAGAATCGGCTTTTGAAATGCAGATGATTTAACCGTCGAAGTGCATTTATTAATGAAAAGGTCGACTGAAACCCATTTTTACTATAATTTCGAGCGAACAAATAATTGTTTTTAAGTGTTAATCTTGTTAAATTCTTGTTAAAATCCTCCTGTGCACGCTCCCGTGGCCACCATTTGGCAGCCAATTGATTTTTGGCATAACACCGGCCAACATTTCTGGCTTCGTCCAACATTTCTGGGTTTTCAGCGGTGACGCCGCGTAATAGATGCGACGTATACGACGAAGCAACATATTTATGGATTTTTCCACTTTTTTTAGACAAATATGGATTGATGCGACTTACAGGGCAGTGCAACGTGTACGGCGGAAAATACAGCAAATACAAAAATGTAAATTCATGGCCATTATGTCCTAAATGTGCTGAATGTGTTGATACCCGAGTGGCTGAGATAGATGAAAGTGTACTGAAGTCCACAAATTATTAAAAAAAGGAAACAAATAGATTCTCCTTTCAGGGTCAGATCAGGAATACCGTGCATTCAATAACTGAGGATAGATTTTAAGTTAAAGAATAACAACATTTGATTATTTATCTTCCCTGACTCACCTTCGTCTGTTTGCAACCTTTTATCTGTCAGTAACTTTTAATGATGAGGTGCCGACAACAATAAAGGCCGTGTTCCAGTTTTTGTTGCGAAGCTGCAGCGTGCAGACACTGGCCCGCTTTGTCTTCAGAACAATGATGCTCAGAACAAAGAGGGAACTTAAGAACATTAGGCAACTGATGCAGAAACAAGCACCATATGTACTGGTGATTTTTTTTTTAAAATGTTGGTTATAAATCTTTGTACAAAAAGGCAAAACGGAAGAATTGTTGATTGCATGCATGTGCAAGAGCACTTGTGCATCTGTTTGTTGTCAGAGTGTTCGACATAATAAGACGTGCATGAGAGAAGGCTGTTCAACTAATCTGAAAATGTGTTTATCCTGCTGCCTTTGAACGATGATGTATGTTGCGATAAAACTGTCACTCTTCATTTCGGATGTTTCTTTCCGACTTTTATTACCCTTCCACGCCGCGCATCTTGGCCTCAGAAAGTCCCGTTAAGCCGTCGCAGGATGTTTTCGTGGATTGGCTCGATTGCCAAAAACGATGCAGAGCATGCGGGACGTTTACACTCTGCACAATACCCCTATTTGCTATATTTACACCACGAGCTCAGGTGTTTACCTCAACCGCACACTTGTGTTTACTCGTAGGTTCATGAGGGCTCCGGCCTCGCCTTAGAGTGCATGGGATTTAACGGTCGACCTGAGATAAACAAAGACAGACATACGACAGCTGAAACGAGAGAAATGCTCAACTGTATGTCCAGAAACCAAGGCAGGAAAACATTACCCCCGGCTGTTTTTATTTCTGTGAGCCGTCGTGGTTCCTCAGATCTTTAGAGCCTCGGGCCAGAAAGCTTCACACCACGATACGTATCTGAATTCATAGATCTTCCCAAATGTTACATCAGATGAAACACCTCAAACGCAATTATGACGTGGTGTTTTCAACAGGAGATGGAACGTAGACGTTTTCTGGTTTGATCAGATTGTTGTAACACAGATAAAAGGGGGATGCTGCGTGAAGCCAACGTGAGGAGTGAAGCGTTGAGAGTTGTGTTCCACTCAAGCAATGCCCTGATGTTAATTAATGTGTAGCGATCAAAGGATCGTCAGTGTCAGACGTAGATTTGGTAATATTGCACCCTTATTTTGGTGTTTTTATGTAGGGTGGATTGGTTTTTCAGTGTTTCTGTTGATGTGTTTACCAAAATACAGGGGGTCCCCGACTTACGAGCGAGTTCCGTTCCTACGAGGTGCTCGTAACACGAAATCTTGTATGTCGGAACTCGAAACACGTGTTGCTCGTAAGTCCGGATTTTCGTCGTAAGTCTGAACATTTTTGCTAGCACTACTACGAACTAGGGCTTTAACAGAGTACCCGAGTAATCGACAGATCGAGTCCTATAACTTCTATCGAGGTCTTTTTGTCCTTCTCGAGTACTCGTAGTGACGTCATCACGTCGCACTGACGTCATTACGTCACATGTCACATGATCCACACTGAGCGCGGGCTAGTTAGACGCGACAAAATGGATTCCTCTGTGCGGACGGATGTTATGGAGCAGGCCCAGTCTAGTCAAAAAGGTAAAACAGTTTATAATTTTATAAAATGCTCTACTCATTGAATCAACTTTCTGTTGATTTTCGTTTCTCTGACCACCGTAGATTGTGACAGGAGGGGGCGGTGTTGCATTGCAGGTCACATAGAACACGGGGTCCAATGACCGAACCAGCTTCCTCTGACTTATTTCACAAACAAAAAGCAACAAATATTCATCTCTAAACCTATTAAAAACCTATAAACACAATAATCTCTAAAAGTAAATCTAATTGCACAGCACCGCAGGCGGTGATGCGGTGTGGTCAACGCCCCACTTGTTTTTAAGTTTCGTTTTTGACGTTACTTTCACTATGGCATTTTAATAATAATAATAATAACTAATAGTTTTGTTTTTCCTGTGACTTATCTGCAGTATGATAAATGATAGGAGCATAATAAATGCTCCCAATGTTTTGTTGGTCTTTTTTTTGGTAAATAATTATGTTTTTATGCATTTTTATTTATTTATTCATTTTGCATCTTAAGTTCATATGACGTCATCGACTACTCGAGTACTGCTCGAGTTTATTTATGATAATGT
Organism: Garcialebias charrua; assembly: GCA_038048925.1. Classification (NCBI taxonomy): domain Eukaryota; kingdom Metazoa; phylum Chordata; class Actinopteri; order Cyprinodontiformes; family Rivulidae; genus Garcialebias; species Garcialebias charrua. The sequence continues at coordinate 150,709 of JBBPBX010000100.1, read as the reverse complement.
CGAGTTTAAAAATTATGTACTCGTTCAACCCCTACTACGAACACTAGTTTTTCATCACAAATGTTCATACTAGTTCATAAACATGCTCAGAAACTTGTTTCCAAACGGTTAGCTAACACACTTTCATCTAAAAACACATAAAAGTGCTGTATTTTCTGTATGTTCTTTACAAATTTACTGTTCGTTAGTGAGCTCGTAAGTCCGGAACCTCGTATGTCGATGCGCTCGTAAGTCGGGGAGTACCTGTACCTACAATATCCTGAGTGCAATCATTCTCAACTTATTTTACAGTTGGGTCAGAAGTTTACAGACACCCACGGGCATGAATGTCATGAATTTGGGGCTTTTAAAAATGTATTTGAAGCATTTTCCACAGGTTGGAATAATTATGCAACATAAAACTACTTTGTACATAATCCAAACAGCCAAGTTCATACAGGCTCAAAGAAAAACCCTTGTTATTATTTAATTATGTCCCTTAGCATGTCCACATCAGATTTTTTTTATCATTAACATGCTTCTGGTAGATTTTTTATGGGATATTTAACCAAACTTCATGACAAGAGTGGTATTATTTTCACATTAACTGGTTTCCTGGCATAAAGCAGTTTTTACACACAATCCAGAGTTTTTCAGTTGGATTGAAGTCTGAGCGTTGGGAAAGCCAATCCAGAAGATTAATGTTTGTCAGTTTTATCCAATCAGAAACCAGTGCTGATGTGGTTGACACCATCATTCTATTTGAACGCTCCACTATGTTCCTGAGTTGATGTTGAAGAGTATGAGGTAGTCCTACTTCATTATATAGACTATTCTGTGTTATTTATCCGTTTAGGTAGCTAACCGCTAACAACATGCTAAAAGATCGATTTTTTTTAGCTCTAAACATCTCATAAAGCTAGTCAGTTGTAAATGTCCATACAGTGATCACATTCTGTAAGTTTGATAAAAATATGTCCTGGTTCTTGACTTATCTTTAGGGATGTCCGATAATATCGGCCTACCGATATTATCGGACCGATATTGGCATAAAAATGTAAAATCTCAACATATCGGTATCGGTTTCTCTTCCAATAACAAAAGCCAGATAAAATAACACTTATTTGTGCACTTTTGTTTCTTTTCTTTGCAGTTTACCTCATTTCTCAAGTGTTGTTTGTACCTCATAGAAATGTGCAATCTTCAAAATGTTATTGTTGCCAGCCACATTTTATTTAACAATGAAAAATTATAGTAGGCTGTACATTTTACTTGTTATTTTAGTTGACATTACATTTTCCAAGCACTTTTACAGCTACAATGTTTAATTTTATTTGTTAAGTGAAATTTGTCCTAGCTATAGTGGGTAGTTTTTCCATAACTTCAGTTGAAATGGTTCTTATTTTCTACAGACTGTTTGCCTATGGAATGTATCCAGTGGGGCAACACAATAAAGCAGACAAAATGTCCCTGACAGGAGATATATAATTTCACCTTAATATCGGTTTGTAATATCGGTTAATATCGTAATCGGAAATTAAGTGTTAAACAATATCGGCATATCGAATATCGGCAAAAAAGTCAATATCGAGCATCCCTACTTATCTTGCTAACAAACACAGAAAAATAGTACAGTACCCGTTGCTAACAAACACTGAGCTAACAGTAGTTACCTCCAGAGCAGGAGGCCGGGCAGTGACAGAGTCAGTCCGACCAGAGGAGGCTGCCTTCGGACACATGAGGTGGGAACGGTCGGTGGACTCTCTGGAAGTGTCAGAGCTCCAGAGCAGGAGGCCGGACTGCGACAGAGTCAATCCGACCAGAGGAGGCTCTTGTCGGACACATTAGGTGGGAATGGTCGGTGTACCCTAGCGGACAAAGGTGGTACTGCACCATTTTCTTGCCAAAATGAAAAACGGTCATATCTGAGCCAAAAATTGGTCTAAACACATGGGAAAAAATCCATAAACAGGTTTCACCTCTCTATAGGTCGCAGGGCATGCAAATTAGGCAAAAAAACTGCGACCTATATTCCGGAAAATACGGTAATCGAAAAGATGAGCACCCTGGCAAGGCAAGTGACCGTAGGGAAACACTGTATTGGTTTAATTTCTGGTTCATAGCCTTAGTGGATCCTGAACATCGTAACCCATTTCCTTTCAAAAGCAAGACTGCGCACGTAAAAATATGTTGTAGAACCTTCAGCACTGTGGTACAATCTGTTTTATTCTAACATGTTTGATTGTGAAAGGCTCAACAGGAAGTGTTGTTGGTAGACTCGACAGCATGAAGTGTAAAAGTATGGCATATGTGGATTCACATTAAAAAACAAACAAGTTTGAGTTGCTCTACAATGTGTTGCTTCAATCCTTATGCCCCAAACTCGACAAGCACCACTTATAAGAGTAGAGAAAATCAAATTTTAGTTTTTAAATAGCACTGAATGGTAGGAAAAGAATGGTTCAAACCAAGCTTTAAAAACCCCAAACGCATGACAATTGCGCTAACAATGAGTGCATGCAAACTTTTAAACCGGTTGCGTCTCTTAACATCAACAAAAAGGCGAATAAAGGATGGACTCCGGCAATGATAAACATAATACGTGCTGGTGCACGCTCTGCGTTTGTTTTTAAACACATTTCTGGTTTTCAATAGTCTGCAGACTAACAGCGAGATCATCAGAAAGATAGTGGATCATCATCTGCTGCACAACTTTTAACCAACATTTAAGCCAATAAAACACGAGACCGATTCCTGTGGATTAGGCCACTGATGTCTTTTAAACTAGTTTGAGGTTGTCTTTCAGCCATACAGTATTAGCATAGTAATAGACCAAAAATACACATTTATATTCAAAGGTGATGGGAAAGAAATGAAACAAAGCATTAACTGGGACTATTGTCTTTGTTGGATTTTCTTTTCACATTCAAAATGTCACTGTGTCAGATGTTCATTTAAATCTTGTCAAAAGTTTCAAACACAGATACATATATATATATATAT
>JBBPBX010000100.1:125003-137616 GCA_038048925.1 Garcialebias charrua | reverse complement strand
CAACAAAAAATAAAATGGGACATGCGGAGGTGCCCCACCAAGGGAACTGATTTAGGGTAAAAACTAAATTGAAACCAAAGGTTGCAGTTTCAAAACAAAACTAATATCCTCATATGAAATGTTAAAAAAAATCTCCCGCAAATCGTAGTCTTATGAAAACCAGCTGAATCAAACAGTTTATTCAGATGATCGTTCTCCAAACTTGGAGCTAACCTACACCTGGTGGTGCATACCTGCAGTTTGTCTCCTTTTCATTGTTGCCTCTGCTCAGTGAAGCTGTTTAGTGCCTGCACAGAATTTTAGGGAGCGTTTAAACCTGTGTCTTAATTCGGTTCAGTAACCAGCCGACTAAGACCCTCTTAACAGCTTGTCATGCTGATTATCTGTGTATTAACTTTACAGAGCATCTTGGAGTCAGTGAGCGTGTTGCACTCTATTACAGTTTTAGACCCAGCGCACGAGAGGCTGTGGACTCCAGAGAAAGCCTGCAGGAACGTAACCCAACATAGCTGTTATCTGGATATCAATATATAAACGCCTTACTCACTCTGACTGCTTCACTTCCATTTGAAACAAAACAGGATTTTGTTATGGACAACACCAAACTGACAACAGTGCAAGAAGCTCACCATTTGACACAACAGCAATGAAACTTGATCTTTAGTTGTACTTTACGCAGTCCTTCCCTTTTCGCTCTTAGAATCGGGAAAAATATCAAAAGTGGACTAAAATACATTGGCAGCAGATGGTGAAGAAGAGTGTTAGAGGTATTTACTGACTGCTACATGAAGGCTCAGTGGTTTTCTGTAGTACATCGTTGTACCTCAAGATGGGTTTGTGAGTCTATGAAGCAGCAAACAGTGTCACAACACACACACAATAAAAAACAGAGAAGTACAAAATATAAGAACACAGATTTAAAACGAACAATTTTAGCCATATTTTTATTTTTTATTGCCATATGTTATATTCTAGATGTAATTTATGGTAGTTATAGTTTACACCGTACCGTGTCTTAAATGTGATTTATATTCTGAAGCATTGAAATCCCATAAAACATGTGCACTTTAAAAAAAAAAAACTCATTGTACAAATGAGAGCTGAGATGAGATGCTCTGATTGATAATTTAAATGTAATTTGAAAAATTAGTTCCTATAACCACCACATTTTGGAGAACCAGATATGTTTACTAAACTTGAAGCTACGGTAACTGCCAGCCAGGTTTAGGCTTTTTTATGAAATCAGAATGGGTTCAATCCTAAAACAATTCCGGATTCAAATGTTTTATAGAGGATCAAGCGGCCATTATTTTATTGAATAAAAAACCATCACTTTACCAGGACTACATGGTGGAGCCGTTGGTATCAATGGTGCAGGTTCAGTTTGTGGATAGGACATTTCTGCTTGGAGTTTGCAGAATTTCTCCAGATATTTCAGCGTCGTCCTTCAATTCAAAAACATTTTTACCAGGTTACAGTAATTATTGATGGCTCTATAGAGGGGATTTTTAGTGTGGCCTTGGGTGTGACAGAAAGTGAGTGGTTGTCTCGTGTGGCCCAGTGATGGACTGCTAACCTGTCCTGGATGTATCAGCCTCTCGCCCAGTAACCATTGAAGATTGCACCAATTCCTTAGAATCTTGGACAGGAACAAGCAAGTAAAGAAACTGAATGAATGAATGAACAAATGACTATCATAAGGTATCAGTGTAACACGTTTCATATGAATTATCAAAACAGATCATGGAAATGTGGTCTTTAGCCCCAGTCTAAACAGACATTAGCTTGACACCCACAAGAGAACTTATCCAACCATCCATCCATCCATCTTTACCCGCTTATTCCTTTTCAGATCACGGGGGTCACTGGTGCCCATATCCAGCAGTCACTGTGCGAGAGGCGGGGGACACCCTAGACAGGTCACCAGTTCATCACAGGGACACAGAGACAAACGAGACAACCATTCATTCACTCTCTCACTCACACCTAGGGACAATTTAGAGTTACCAATCAGCCTAACATGCATATTTTTGGTCTGTGGGTGGTACCCGGAGAAAACCCAGGCATGCACGGAGAGAACAGAGAGAACCCTGGCCAGGATTTGGTCCAGCGACCTTCTCGCTGAGAGGTGGCAGCTCTACTAATTTTGTCACCGTGCCACCAGACAACTTTTCCATGATTTTTCAAACTGAGCTCATTCTGATTCCACGTAAACCCAGTTCAAATACTCTAATCCTTTAGGTTATGGAAGTCTTGACGTCTCAAGTAAAAATTCTGAGAAACAATTAAAACAGAATACATTTGTACATAAGGTTGTAACCGTAGAACTCTAAAGTCCACCAAATTTGTCCAACCAGAACCGAACCAAGAACAACAAACATTCTTACATGTCCAATTTCAAGGCAAAGGATGAACAAAAGCATCAGTAGAATGCTGTCTGTTTCCCAATCGTAATCAATAACAAGAACGTTATTAGTGAGATGACTGATTGAAACACAGGACAGCGAGGCAGCAGGGGAGGATATCACCCCTTGTGACCAGCTCCCTGATGACAAACGCCAACACACCGAGATAAGAAATTGGCTGGCCTACATTCGCAGCTGTGGCATGTCATAGCAGGCACCATATGGTGCACATTACAGGATCATGAGACTTGATTATGTGCGATTAGATAGCTTGTTGCCGGTTCCTTGGATTGTGATCCATGATCACAGCTGTACAAGATCATTTGTAACCCAAGCTATAGCTGGTTAAATATCGGTGTTATTGTCTCATAGAGTAAATTAATGCCTAAACAAACATGTTAAATAATGTGCTACATGTTAAATAATGTGCTACATCATTACCCTACCTTTTTTTATTAGTAGCTTTATAAAACAGAGCATTGATCTTTACACAAGCTTGGCCAATATCAATACACATCAAGCCCATTAATGTTTACAAGCAGCTTGAGCGCAACATTCCTCACACAGATGGAAGGATCCATTGATTGAGACAACAGTAGGACAAAGATGTCCCAAACAAGTTCCCCCACTACATGCTAACCTGAACCCCTGGCTACAATCTTTTTTACACATAAGGACAAAATATTATCCAATATGTACCAGGCTTTAATACTATTAAAACCCTAGAACAGAAAGAGGTTGGACTTTCCTGTTCTTTATTCTTTTGACGGTATATCTTGCCCTATGAGTTTTCTACCCCGCCCACAACAGACAAAAAAAGCTATTACCGCCAATTCTCCGAGGACCAGTTTGACAAGATCCTTACAGGCTCAGCCAGGGATGAGAGCACCTGACCCTTTCTCCTTCATCACATACAGAGATGAGGGTACCTGGCCGGCAAGCAAAAGTTCATCCTGTGGGTTAATAGGGTCCTTGGATGAAATCATGGGAATGACACAAACAAAAGGAGACTAAAGGTGAAAAAGTGAAAAAATACAAATATAAATAAGGAAAAGTTGACTTCTTGATTTCCTTCATTTGATTTCCTCTATCCGTGATTGCCCTTCAGATGTTTGGAATGAGAACATAATGTAAGATAAGATTTCGGGCTGTAATTGAGACTCAGGCAGCCTAATAGCGTCTCGGTCATGGTGTCTGCTGGAGTCGCACACGAGAGTAAAGAGGCTATCTGCTTTAATGGGACCAGTGTCACAGGGAATGAACTTGTGACCTTCATCTTGACACACTGCCCCGCTGCTTCGAGTGACCTTATTAGCTCGGCTGAGCTGAAACACACGGTTTGAGTCACACATGTGCATAAACACACAGGATGTGTACATCATATCCTGATGCCACCAAACAGGACTGCACGCATAGAATGTGTTGACTCTCAGCTACTATCACACCAAATGATATGTTTGATATATCTAAAACTGGCTGAATTAAACCCTTTTTGTGTTAGCTAAGGTCGGTTAGTGTTGGCATCCATCCTAAATCAGGTGAATTCCGAGTTAACATGTCCAGCAATTGTTTTCAGAGAGTTTTATTAAAATTCACAAAGTGTTTGACAAGATTTTCCGCTGATAGACAAAAAAAACACACAGACGCAAACATATTCCCATGGCTTGCCTTTGGCAGAAAGCGATAATGGATGAAGAGCAAGAGAACATAAGAAAGCATTCAAACCAATGCACCATTTTACGGGGAAGTGATGTGACACCAATAAAATGTGGAATTATTGGGAAAATTACGAGCTTGGATAATGAAGGCGGATATGAGCAGAGGCTCCCAAAGAGACTGAGAGGTGCTGAAACTGCATATGAAGCAAATATACAAATTCAAAATGCAATCAAGCAACAACTTGATGTCCTTGTGCTTATCATCCATCCTCCTTTGAAACGGGGGGGGGGGGGGGTAAAGAAATTTGCATTTTCTGCAAAAATACAGTGTGAATGACATTTTTTAAATCAAAGATGCTGAAACTGAGTGGTTGAAATGAAAAACAAGCAAAACAAGAACTAAAACCTAAAAGGAGCATAAGACAACAAAATAAAGCAAGTACATTAATTTCAGGCTATGGTTTTGAAGGAAATTAAAATATTTAATGAATTTCTATAGGAGAGTTTTTGTAAATAGAGTTAAGTAATTCAACAAGTGTAAAAGATAGAGTGCAGTCTTCCTGACCAGGCCAAATGTTTTTGATATTTGAATAGTATGCAAAACTACTTTGCAAAAAAAAAAAAACTGATGCCAACACAACATCCGTGATTAACCGTCTTTAAACCAAACTCCCAAAGAATTACGGTATCTACTTTAAAAACATTTCATTTCTTCAGAAGGTATATCAGAGTGGCGGTTCTGTTCAGGAGGAGGTGTTTAACTGTAAATCTGACTTCAGGAAAAAGCTGGATTTCATGTCGGAGCCGTGATTTACAGACAGATACAAAGTGCTCTGAAAATGAGCCTCAGCAGAGTTACGTTACTGAAAGCTTTACTTAATCTTATAGGGACACCGTGGGAACAGAGCTACGGAGGAAAATTACAGAAATATTTCACAGAATGTTATTTTACCTGGATTTTACCAGTAAATCACTTATGTTCATAGAAGTACCTGATGATTTATCATTTTACCTCTACTAAACCTACTTTTAATGGTTAAATTTAGTGGTTTTTTATTTGGATAAATTGAATTTTGGCTGCTCTTGTTCGGATTTCCTCAGTTGGGTTTGCAATTGCAACATAGATTGTTGGAAAAAATGATGGTTCGTCTTTTAGCTCACTAATGCAACTAGAGTATTCAAATAATCCCAAATGTTGCCCCAACTTGTAAACCTTCTGGTCCTATTTGTCCACAACTGAGTACTGTACTGACTTGAAGGACTACGGTACTATGTTTTTGACAATTTTGTCCCAGAAATGGTTCAGGATTTGTGTTAAATAAAAAAATTTAAAAAAAGCCTGGCAGAGTTTAGTATCCACAGAGAGAAATTTGTCTTCCCGGAAACGAAGCTCTCACATAGGTTGGTCAAAAAAAAAAAAAAAAAAAGCACTCATCAATAATTATTAGAAAAAAGTCTCAATCTGCACATCTTTTATCCTCAACGGTACTTTAGTATATTACATCAAATATAGGGGTAGCTGCAAAGGTGAGTAAAAAGTGAGCTGAGACGGGAAGGTGTGAAGAAGTGAGCAACAGAATTACCATATTTTCCGATGTATAGGGCGCACCTTTTTATGGTTTTTTTTTCAAGGCCTGCGACCTATACACCGGTGCGACCTATACAGTATATGGCTTGCTATCACTTTCGGTGAAACAAATGTTTAAATCCAGCTCATTTCACAATTATGTTAATTTATTAAGGAAAAGTTCAGCTCAGACACATATTTGCTATAATTTTTATCAAACAAATAATTGTTTTTAAGTGTTAATCTTCTTAAAAGCCTTGCTGTGCGCTCCTGTGGCAGACATTTGCAGCAGAGCTAAACGTAGGTGCGACCTATACACCAGTGCGACCTATCTAGGGATTTTTCCAATCTATTGGTGATAATTGGACAATGCGACCTATACACAGGTGCGACCTATACACCAGAAAATACTGTATATGCCCCGACAAGAAGAAAACTTTTAAAAGTCCACGATGTTCAAAAAACTGGCTATGGAAAATGTATTTGCATGGCCTGCTGGTCACTTGATCGCAAACACTTGAAATTCAGTAAGACTGCGACTGAAAATTTACCCTTTTCTCTCCATTCTGTGTCGCCAACTTATCTCCAACAGACTGAGTTCAGTGAGGTATAACCCTACGGTCAAAATGGTCAGTAGTAAGAGATCTACCGCAACTTCCCAAAGAATCTCCCACAACCAGCCAAGAGGGCCAAAGTCATAAGTCTTTTTAACACACAGTCTTGGATCTTTTTTGGGTCAGGTTTTTAATCTCAATGGGTCTATGGATCCCTGAGAAAGCAAAGGTCTGGTCCTGTGCTTTAGATCTGGGACAAAAATACCAAGTTGCCTCTTGAATCCAAAGTTCAACTATTAGGATTTTTCAACATCCTGAAATACTTTTCTAGGAAGGGCTGAGAAGCGTGACTCCTTGTACTTAGAATACATGGGTTCCTCTGTTTTTTTTTTTTAAACACTGAGATTAAGTTATTTGAGAAGACAGTGCACATTATTGTAAAAATTACTGTGAATGCATAAGATACTACCAAAAGGCTAATATTCATCCACTTCAATCTGCTAATTCAAATATATTTTCCTAGATTTACAAGTAATTTAAACAAGGCAGCTAAAATGCATTCAGGTGTTTGACTACCTCAGTGACACAGAACATTGTTGTGTGGACCTCTGTCTTCATTACAGATAGGCTATCAGTTGGGTGGAAAATATTTTCAGTGTTTTTTTATTATTTTTTATTCCTCATCACTTGAAATCGACCAAAAATTAAACTGACAAGTCCTCGCTTCAGAACTGCCATTCAGTGCCAACAAGAGTTAAATCAAGAACCCCAAAAGCTATGTTTTTGGGGGCGGTTTGTCACTAGTGTTTCATGGTCGATTTTATATGGTTGAGGAACCAGACAACTCAACAGCCCTTTTGACGATTACAAGGAACCAAGAAACCCTGCATGCAAGAAAGCCAGGGCCTCACTCTGAAGCCGCTCCTGGAGGAGAAGTAAAGATAAAGGTGCATTCTGTGATGATGTCAGATGTAGGTGTTTCCCACCAGGAGGCAGAGAAAATGCTGGAGAATATCTGGGCTAGGATCACAGAGTCCCTTATCAGTGGGAGTAAGACATATCTGAAAAATGCAACCAGATAAACCTCTGTCATAAACCCGCTCATTCTCAATCAGTTCATCTGGACAGTTTCTTTTTTGTAGAAACGTTTCACCCTCACTCCAGAGGGCTTCGTCAGTCAGAGTAGTCCAAAGCACACTGAAGTTAACCCACCAAGTAAACAACTTAAGTGGACCAACCAGTTTGCTGTAGCCAAGATGGTTTCTGGGGGCTTGTCCCTCGTTGACTCCTCCCAGGCAGGCAGACATGTCTGCCTGCCTGGGAGGAGTCAACGAGGGACAAGCCCCCAGAAACCATCTTGGCTACAGCAAACTGGTTGGTCCACTTAAGTTGTTTACTTGGTGGGTTAACTTCAGTGTGCTTTGGACTACTCTGACTGACGAAGCCCTCTGGAGTGAGGGTGAAACGTTTCTACAAAAAAGAAACTGTCCAGATGAACTGATTGAGAATGAGCGGATTTGATACCTGGACTATTGAGAATTAACTTTCTTGTCTCTGTCATAAACTTTAACAAACGGTGAAAACATTTTGTTAACTGATTGAGTAAAAGTAGTTCCTCTTTTTTTTCTTTGTTACTTTTGCCTCTCTGTGCATTGATGCACGTCCTTTAAGACTTTGCCTATAACATTTGATTGTTATCCACTGATGATCAATTGTTTTAGACTGATGGCACTCCATTTTGTATGTGTAAAGCCAGTTTCTGGGAATTCCATAGCAGACGGGTTTGAAACACATCAGTAAGGGCATGTTTGATGGTGAGAAAATGTCTGAGGAATGAAGAAGCAGTGTGCTGGTGCCCATTTTTAAGAACAAGGGTGATGTAGAGAGTTGTAGCAACTACAGGAGAATTAAGTTGATGAGTTACACGATGAAGATCTGGGAGAGAGTTGTGGAAGCTGTAGATGAGAGGTGACTATCTGTGAGCAGCAGTATGGTTTCATGCCAAGAAAGAGCACCACAGATGCCATCTTTGCTTTGAGAATGTTGATGGAGAAGTACAGAGAGGGTCAGAAAGAACTCCATTGCATCTTTGTGTATTTAGAAAAAACATATGACAGGGTGCTGAGTGAGGAGGTGTGGTATTGCACGAGGAAATCAGGAGTGGCAGAAAAGTATGTTAGACTTGTACAGGACATGTATGAGGACAGCAGGACATGTATGAGGACAGCAGGACATGTATGAGGACAGCAGGACATGTATGAGGACAGCAGGACATGTATGAGGACAGCAGGACATGTATGAGGACAGCAGGACATGTATGAGGACAGCAGGACATGTATGAGGACAGCAGGACATGTATGAGGACAGCAGGACATGTATGAGGACAGCAGGACATGTATGAGGACAGCAGGACATGTATGAGGACAGCAGGACATGTATGAGGACAGCAGGACATGTATGAGGACAGCAGGACATGTATGAGGACAGCAGGACATGTATGAGGACAGCAGGACATGTATGAGGACAGCAGGACATGTATGAGGACAGCAGGACATGTATGAGGACAGCAGGACATGTATGAGGACAGCAGGACATGTATGAGGACAGCAGGACATGTATGAGGACAGCAGGACATGTATGAGGACAGCAGGACATGTATGAGGACAGCAGGACATGTATGAGGACAGCAGGACATGTATGAGGACAGCAGGACATGTATGAGGACAGCAGGACATGTATGAGGACAGCAGGACATGTATGAGGACAGCAGGACATGTATGAGGACAGCAGGACATGTATGAGGACAGCAGGACATGTATGAGGACAGCAGGACATGTATGAGGACAGCAGGACATGTATGAGGACAGCAGGACATGTATGAGGACAGCAGGACATGTATGAGGACAGCAGGACATGTATGAGGACAGCAGGACATGTATGAGGACAGCAGGACATGTATGAGGACAGCAGGACATGTATGAGGACAGCAGGACATGTATGAGGACAGCAGGACATGTATGAGGACAGCAGGACATGTATGAGGACAGCAGGACATGTATGAGGACAGCAGGACATGTATGAAGACAGCAGGACAGCGGTGAGATGTGCTGTAGGAGTGACGGATATCTACAAGGTGGAGGTGGGAGTGCATCAAGGATCGGCTCTGAGCCCCTTCTTGTTTGCTCTAGTGACGGACCAACTAACAGATGAGGTCAGGCAGGAATAATACGACAGATCTTGTTGGCAGGCCTCAGACTGATGCAGTCTTTCTGATGAAAGATGAAACGTTTCTTCCAAAAAAGAAATTGTCCAGATGACTATTTAACTTTTGTTGTGGTACTTTAAAACTGTTTTGCTGATATCACTTTCTTGAACATGGGCATGAAGATAGGGAATGGACTAGATCAGGGGTGTTCAGACTTTTTCAGCATGCGAGCTACTTTTGAAATGATCAAGTCAAAGTGATCTACTATAAGGCCCCGTTTACACGAAAACAACCTGTGGAAACATTAGTGATTTTTCAATGTTTATTGGGGGTAATAAACAAAAAATAAGCTGGTTTACATGAAAAATGCTGTAGTTTTCATGTCAGTCGGGTTGCCAGATAAGAAATTATGAACTATAGTATAGTACTGTGGCTTTAAAATTATAGTATTTTGACCTAAACTGTTGTGTTTGCTGAGTAAAGATGTTCTAAGATTCAATTCAGTTTATTTATATAGCGTCAATTCACAAAATAAGTCATCTCAGGGCACTGAACAGACTATTTTTTTTCTACCAGTACTACCTCGGAGATCTACCAGTAGATCGCGATCTACCTAATGAGCACCCCTGGACTAGATGATCTGCACATTGAACACACGAGATTAGCTTCTGGTGTCCTGTGGCCATACAGATTAAACTGCAACAGCATATTTACAATTTTATGTCTATATTCTGTTTTTTTTAACTTCATTTTGTATGTCGATTACATGTTGCCTGTTGTTTGTTTGTTTGTACAGCACGTTGGTTGGCCTATGTTGCTGTTTTAAGTGCTCTATAAATAAAATGGTATGGTATGGTATGGTATGGTATATTTGGAAAGATGGGGTAATGTTGACAATAAAAGACGTACCTCAAATTTGTCAGCTACTGTAAACAAACTGTGCGTCGTGTACTAGGGCTGAACGATTTTGGAAAATAATATAATTGCAATTTTTTTCTATAAATTGCAATTGCGGTTAGAACGTGATTTTTAAAAAAAATATCTTCTCAAGTATTTTTCAACAAACATAAGCAATAAATCAATCTGTTTTATAATAAACAATGTCAGATTTATTTAAAGCAGAGATTACAATAAAGCAAACAAATCTATGCCTTTTCTTTTCACCATTTCTATTTTTTCTTGTTTCATAAACATAATAGTAAACATGTTAAGTGAAGTTCCTAACTACTGTCAGAACTTCACATGGGAGTTAATAAATAAATGTAAAAAATTAAGTATAAAAAAAATTACTGTTTGAAGTTCAAACAGTTTGGTCAGTGATCCCTGTCGGCTGGTACTTTGCTTACTTGAAGTTGAAGCACTGGTTGTTGTCATTCTAGCCATGCAACCATCGTAAATGTCTTTGTGGTGGTTTTTTTTAGTGTTGATAAAGATTTGTGTCACATGACCAGTCAAATTGCAGCCTTCGCGATTAGAAAATCTCATTTTATCATATTGCGATATTATTGCAAATGCAATTAATTGTTCAGCCCGATATATCGTGTACCCGTTACAGTTTCAATGTATTTCTTTTTAAATGCTCTTTAGCCCTACAGAGGTGGTGTTGCTGTGTGTTTGTTTCATAACATATACCACCTCTCCCAGCTTCGCACGCTGCTTAGTTTTGGACAGTATCCACGGCTTCTTACACTCTCTAAACGCATAAAAACAGATCTAAGAAGCACAGAAATTATGGGTCAATAATTTTTTAGCAATAATCGGCCCACGCAACATAACCTGTATGAACCCCCCCACCCCCACTTACTGCTTACCCCCCACCAAAACAAACAGTGCCCGTCGATGTGCTTTTTGGTCAGGTGGCACAGCTGTAAAACCTCATAATTGTTTAATGGTGCGTTTTATGAGACGGCACCGTGAGTCAGTGCAGCCCGGAGGCTCGGAATTCCAGGCGATAACACATTGGGTTTGGTAATGTGGGGTTAATCACAGGTGGATATTAGCTCGCTGTGGGCCAAGTGCAGCTGCTTGACATGTGGGCTGCCTTTAGAGGAGGGGGGAGCGATGCATCCAAAAGCTTTCTGCCCATTTGTCTGAGCCGGACTGACCTTGCAGCCCGCACGCTAACACACATCAGAAAGGATAGGGACAAGCTGTTCTAAATACAACTCACTATATAGCAAAGTATGAGACAACTTTGTGCACACATGCCCATACTGTATGCTGTGCACGCACGCAGGCAAAAGATTTGCTGAGGTAGGAATCTACACAACGCTTTGTTCAATGATCAAAAATAACTGTTCCACTGTGTGCAGCGGTGCAGAGCACACTGTCCCACAGCACAGTTCTGCATGGGCAGAACGGTTCCCAGTAGACACTCCCCGAACTTCTGTCAAGTAACATAAAAAAACATTTGAGTACATCCACGCACGGCAAAGAGGAACCTTGAGCATCACTGGCCCAATTTTGGACATATGAGGCAAGTATAAAAAGAAAAGTCTACTCTTTTTTTTTTTTTGAAGTGTGGTTTACCTCAGTCTGAGTGGCTCTCAATGCAGGTTTACTTGTCAAAGTCAAAGTCAACTTTATTGTCAGAACTGCAATATGTACAGGACATACACAGGATTGAAATTGCATTTCTCTCAGTCCCTCTGTGCAACAGTAACCATTTTAAACACTAAACACTAAACATTTAATAAACAAGCATAAAATGAAATAATAAAAGTTTAGTACTGTCCTGAGTTTTTTGCATAGTAGTTTTTCATAGTAGTATAAAAGTATAAAAGTTTCACCAACACCAAAAACACCAACATTTAATAAACAATCATAAAATGAAATATAGTGTAATACTGTCCCGAAGTATAAAGTATAAAAAGTATATCTATAAAACAAATGAAGGTTCTGGCATTTGACATTTGTAAAGAGTGACAAAGCAGCATATGAGGTTAATGTACACAGTGTATGAGGTAGTTGATATTGGTATAGAGATAAAGTGGCTAAAGTTGTGGTTCCTAGAGTTTCTAAAAATAGATAGGGAAACTGTCTATGTTTAAGATTTTCTATTTAGATAAATTCAATAGTTAGGGTTGGCTTGGACTTCTGTGCTGCTGTCTTTGCTCTTTCTACTGTTCATACATGCAATTGATGGTGTTTTAACCCTTGGAAGACCTTATGGGGAAAATCGGACACATTGAATTTTTGCCATGTTATTATTTATTTATCTCCCC
>JBBPBX010000100.1:72602-124915 GCA_038048925.1 Garcialebias charrua | reverse complement strand
CCCACACACACACACACACAAATATATATAGATATTCAGGCGGGGGCTGTAATGATGCATTCTTGCATAAATAATGCATTCCTCTCAGAAATGCTGTTATTTTTCTTTTTACCGCTATCCATACGCTGTCGATTTTTACATGAGCTCTCTATGTGGTGCTCTGCTTTTACATTTGAGAGCCTCTGTAAAAAATTTACTGGAGTAAATATTTCACTCACGCTGGAGGATTGTTTTAGTGTGGATGTGAAGATCAAAAATATACTTGTGAGCCGCACAAGTGAAGTTTAGTATTAAAAAAAAATCTGCTCCACATGTATGCAGGCTGCGGAACTGGACGCACAACGGTTCAGACCAGCTTTCTCAGACTGATTTCATCCAAAGCAGGATGTCATTAGAGGGTGCATCGTGCTTTGTGCTGGTACCGGTATATCTGGGGGAAAATAAATCAGAAACTAGCGTTTCTACCATGGGTAGAGTTTTAAAAATGTAAATAATAAAAAATAAATAAAAAATAAATAAAAAACGTCAATGTTCAGCCACTGAGCGACCTGTGTAAGTCGGACCAAAAATTTGATGCAATCTGCATCCTTAGGAAATTTTAACTAATGAAATATAATTGGATTAAAATCATGATTTGAATTAAATGTATGATTATGACTTGATTTGAAAAGCTTCTTCTCAAAACTTCTGGGACCTTGTAACATTTAAAACTGTACAATTCATGTTTAAGGTCCAAAAGCATCAACTTCCACCCAATACTGTATACAGAAAATGTTTTGTGACAGAGAGGGGGGTTATAATTTAAGAGGTGAAGGACATTTAAAAAAAAGCAATGTATTGGAACAACCAGGAAGGGTTTTTGTTTGTCAGTGTGTGAAGTAAATGTATGTAATGGATTGAATGATGAATAAAAAAAGAGTACAAAGATAAACCAGCTTAAAAAAACTATTTAAAAAGGAGCTTACTGCAAAATATGTTCTATAAGATGAGTGTTTTAAAGTCTATAAATGCTATTGATGATATAAATAGTGTTTAAATAATTGTATATCTTTAAATATCATGTAAAGTGGAAACAAGTTGTCTCGCTTTGGTATTTTGACAGTTACCGGTAATTGATTATAAATTGATGAGTATGAAAGGGGCAGGGCATTATAAGATATTGTATCTTCTACCTGCTCCTCTTCGAACAGAAAACATAAAATTTGCATGTCACTTGGGCATAATTATTTGTTTTAACTTTAATTTTTTTGTTGTGTTATCCTATTTTATTTCTTTTTCTTTCTTGATTGTTTTTTCTGTCTGTTCGAAATAAAAATAAAAAAAGAAGAAAAAACTCCATGACTGATGTCAATCGGTTATCAGCCGGGACAACAGTTTGACAGAACATCCCTTTAAAAACGAGAGACTGTCTTCTCAAAGCTACACCTCTCACAGCTTTGAGGCTAAGCTGGTGGTGTTGAGAAGTTCAAACAGAACTGAAAGAGCAGCATTCATCAGAAGATCAGAGCCAGTTTAAGGATTTAGATGTGTTGACTTCAATCAGACACAAACGGCTTTAAGATATGAAATCAGTCATAAATATGCACAGAACAAACAATTTAGAGAACCCCTTTATGTGATTTCTGATTAAATATATACAGTTTTGGTTATTTTGTCTTCAAAATGTTTGTATTAAATGTAGCAAAATATGATATATTAGGTGCTGTGGCAAATTTACGATTTAATTTATCCTTGTCCAGGGGAAGACAAATGAAACACTAAACCCCCTGATTTGTCTATTTTTTTGTTCAGGTCAGGTATTCTATGTAAAGGATGTCCTGGTACTTGCTTTGAGCCGGTCGATGAGGAGGAAGTTGTCAAAAACATGCCATTCTTTGTTGAAACAGACAGGCTGATGTCAGAGCCTCTTGTCAAGAGTGATGAATTGTACGGGGAAACAGCGTTTTGTTGCTGAATAGTTTTATTAGGAGGGAGCCGGGGGCCTTTCCCTCCACACCGAGCTAAGGTTTTTGAATTAGTTTTGTCATATTGCCATGACAAATTTGTACCTTACTTAAGTTGGCTTTTTATTACAAAACATCATTTATTTCATAGGGCTAATTATTGTTGGCTTGAAAGGTGAGTAATGAATAAAGCTTAATGCAGGGTTGTTCAACTGATGGCCCAGGGGCCAAATCAGGCCCACGGGTGTGCTCAGTTTGGCCCAACAATGGGTTCATTTTTAAATAAAACTAAATTTTAAACCATAAATCAACCTTACTTAATGACAATAACTGTTGGCTGTCCGGCCCATGAGCTCATAGCTTTCAGTAGCTGTGGTCCCCTGAGCAATTTTGTTGAATATCTCCGGCTTAACGAATCCATTAGAGCAATTGATGAATGAACTTGTTGAAGTCAACTCAATTCATAACGGCTGCAATGGTTAAACAAGTTCAACACAAAAAAGGCTAAAACTCTTAGTTTTACAAGAAAGTTCATGCTCAATAATCCATGTACCAAATCCAATAATTCTCAGTCGGGTCATATGGACAGTTTCTTTTTTATAGAAACGTTTCACCCTCCATCTGGAGGGCTTCATCAGTCAGAGGAGTTCCAGCAAACTGTTTCCCCCACCAAGCAGTAAACACCTTAAGTGGACCAACCAGTTTGCTGGAGCCAAGATGGTTTCTGGAGGCCGTCCGGTCCCTCGTCGACTCCTCCCAGGCAGGCAGCCACAGCCAAAGTAGTTCAAGGCAAGAAAGTTCATGCTCAATAATCCAGGTACTGTACAAAAGTACAGTTTGCTGGAACTCCTCTGACTGATGATGGCCTCCAGATGGAGGGTGAAACGTTTCTTTAAAAAAGAAACTGTCCAGATGACCCGACTGAGAATTATTGGATTTGGTACCTGGATTATTGAGCATGAACTTTGTTGCCTTGAACTACTTTGGCTGTGGCTCCATTAAAAAGTAATGAAAGGAAGATATGAGATTTTTTAAGAATTATTAACAAGTCATCAAATGGATATTAACATAGAAAATGAATAGCCTAAAAAAGTATCTGTAAAGATAGGATATTACACAGATGAACAAAACTATTTTTAGAGCAAAATTACAGTATTTGGAAAAATATAGAACAAGGCTATTTAATTGCTTGCGCTGCTCGCTTCGGCTTTTGTAGATGCTGCTACTTCCTTCACCACAGATGACAGCAGATGCGGAGATGTGCGCGGCCGGTGATCAGCTGATTGATCCATCCATTAACTTTACCCGCTTCTTTCTTTTCGGGTAGCAGGGGTCGCTGGCGCCCATGTGCTGTCACTGTGCGAGAGGCGGGGGACACCCTGGACAGGTCGCAAGTCCATTTCAACAGACGAGTCAGCGGACGCACGCGGCCGGTGATCAGATTGTCCATCTGAGCTTAACACGACTTTTTAAACCTCTTTAAATCAGCCGGTCGGACCTGCATCATCCTCAAGTAGATTAACACAAATGTATATTGTGCATTCTTATTTAGTTTCTTTTGTGTTGTATGATTCGCAAAACCGCAGAAGCCTGAGCCCACGTGCGCAATGATTGCACAATGTGCCAGCGATCTCTTCCACAGTCTGATTAACTGCTGCACTCTTCTTTCTTTCTTCATCCTCAAACATCCTTCATCCTCTTCATCCTTCAAACCTAGCAGGACTCTCAGACAGAGGCTGGTCCACCCTAAAGACCAAACCCCCACACACAAACAGAGTTGTGTGGTTTATGCAGTCCAGTGCAGCAAAGTCTGCTCAGACCGTTACATCGGAGAAACGAAGCAACCTATCCACAAAAGAATGTCTCAACATAGGAGAGCTACCTCCTCTGGACAAAACTCAGCTGTTCACCTCCACCTCACGGACAAGGGTCACTCATTTGAGGACCAGAATGTTCAAATTTTGGACCGAGAGCACAGATGGTTTGAGAGGGGGGTGAAGGAAGCTTTGTATGTTAAGAGAGAAAAACCTTCTCTTAACAGAGGAGGAGGTCTGAGATTTCAACTTTCTAAGACTTATAACTCAGTTTTGGATTTGATTCCGAAACGTTTTACACTGGATGGGAGCAGGGATGTCTTGTCTGTAAATTAGACTAACAAAGTTTCTCTGAGTAGCCTCTGTTGTTGTTTGGGAGGTGTTTTTTGTCAATTTACATACAGTTTTGTGTCTTCTACCAGAGACCTCAAGGGAACCTCCTACTGTTAAGGTGTGATCTTTCAATTTACATGTATGTGTTACAAACCCCCAGGTGTGATGTGTTGTTTTGTCAATTTAAATAGAATGGGCATGTTAGGTATTTTGTGGTGTTATTTCAGTTTCCAATTTCATATGTTGGTGCGTGGCTTGTATAAAACTTCTCGTTCTCACAGCTTCCATTCATTCAGAATTGAAAAAGACTTCTGGACAGAAGTCGAAACGTTTTCTGCAACAAATAAAGTCCAGTTGATCCTGTATTGAACGCCTTTTTTGATTTCTTCATCCTCTCATTTTATTTGTGCTGTATGATTCATAAAACTGCATCAAAGCCCGAGACCAGCCCGGCCCGCACATTAATCACATTGTAATGGCCCGGACCTAATCTGGGTCGGCCCAGGCCGGGTTTTGGGTTCAGGTTAGAAATGACAGCAACATCAATAACAACAACAATAGCAATAACAAAAACATCCAGAGTAACAATTACAGACATTAACAGCTAAATATGAATAAAAGCATCACAAAAATCCCTTCTTATCATTTGTGTAAACCATTCAAGTCCCAAATCAGCTGGTAAAATAAATGCATGACATCAAACCAGTTAAATAGTAAAAGAAAATATGTTATGTACACGTACAGGCACTCGCTATTTAAGTTAAAGTGTTCAGACTCAAGTAAATGGTTGAGTTTCTGTAATCAGACAAACAAGAGGCCTGCAGTTTAAGCCTCTTCAGCTAATGCTAACAAGGAGGTGAAGTCTGAGATGTTCAGCCTTTTGTTTTGACCCATTTATTAGTTTTGGTTGCTGCATCTTTGCATTTGGAGCCAACGGACAGCGTGTGCACACCCCAGAAAACAAATAGCGTATTCAAGAAACGATGAACTCCAAGCTTGGAGAGATGTATATCTGAGTTTAAGAACAGCTCAGGTCATTGTTAGGGTTTACTCAGAGATGCAAACAGTGACAAGGAACAGAGAGATGAAGCATGGTGGTGAATTAGGTTATGCTAATGAGGGACCACAGTTTAACGTTTCTTCTCCCCATCTATACCTTAGTCTTAAACGTGCAACCATCATTTGTATTTTGCTGGATTTACATAATGGTTGCTCATTAACCTCATTCATGGTGCCAACTACTTCCCCCGCCCCCACAAAGATGTACACAAACACATGAACATCGCCTCTCTTACTGTCACTTTGAAGTGTGTATGGCGAGGAACAGGGACATGCTGACTCTTATAGCACTTTGGAAAAAAGCTGTCGAGAAGTTATGCGTCATCTAATTAGAACATCTGTTCTTTTAAATGGATGATATTTTAAAGAAAATATTATCATCCATCCATCCATCCATCCATCCATCCATCCATCCATCTTATTCACCTGCTTAATCCTGTCCAGTGATCATTGGGTGAAACGCGGGGACACCATGGACCTGTTGTCCTTTGACATAAGGAATATGCATGAGATTAGCAGCCGAAGAGCATCCTTGTTTCCAATAGATAAATGTTTATAAAAAACATTAATTTATTGTATTAAAATAGGCTAATGACTCTGAAAAAAGTCACAAATCTAATTTAACTAAGAATGTCATGGGTTGTAGCCCCAGATGGGGGTCTTGACCCTGGCTTACCAAAAAAGTCAAAGTCAAAGTCAACTTTATTGCCAAAACTGCAATATGTACAGGACATACACAAGATTGAAATTGCATTTCTCTCAGTCCCTCAGTGCAACAGTAACCATTTAAACACTAAAACACTTAAACATTTAATAAGCAAGCATAAAATGAAATAACAAAAGTGTAATACTGTCCTGAGTTTTTGCATAGTAGTTTTTACATAGTAGTATAAAAGTATGAAAAGTTACACCAACACTAAAACACTAAACATTTAATGAACATAAACATACCAAATAAACATCTTGGGACTTGGAACACCACCTCTCTGAGGGAAGGAGCCTGAGCTAGTGTGTGAGGTTCAAGTACTGACTAGATCTAGTTAGGCTCACCATGATTCATGGCATGGGCTCTTGAACCCATCTCCTTGAAAGGGCCTGGACCTTATTCCACTCTGGAGTTGCCCATGGTGAGAGGTGCCAAGCTGATGTGGGTCTACTCTTAGACCCCAGCTTTCTCCAGGAAGAAGACTTTTGTATAAAAGACGAAATGTTTCAACAAAGAAGAATCCGTTCAGAGGATCTGACTCAAATTTGTTAGCTTTCCAACTTGAAGTATTTCTAAAATTCCCCAGTTTGATTTCCCATGGAAATTTTCAGGATTTTTTTTTTCTTTTCAGAAACTTAACGTAAATGTTCCCCTTTTCTCAAAGTAGCCTGCTAAAACTTATCCATCCATCTATCATCTTATCCGTTTTGTCCTTTTCAGGTTGCAATGGCTACTGGTGCCCATATTTGGCAGTCACTGTGTGAAAGGTGGGGGACACCCTGGACAGGTCTTCAGTCCACCACAGGGACGCAGAGACAGACGAGACAAACATTTCACTCTCTCACTCACACCTAGGGACAATTTAGTTACCAATCAGCCTAACATGCATGTTTTTAGTCTGTGGGAGGAAACCACAGTACTCCCCGGGTACTCGCACAGGAAAACCCATGCCCATTGATCGAACATGCAAACTCCACCCAGAAAGGCCCCCAGCTGGGATTTGAACCAGGGCGACCTGCTTACTGAGAGGACGCAGCTCTACCAACTGCGCCACCATGCCACCTGCTGCTTAAGCCACTTTGGATTTTTTAAAATTAGCATGCGGATTCAAGATATGACCAAAAAAAAGTATGTTTTGTAAACTTATGTTTGTGTGAACATGGTCTATAGCAGTTCTGTGTATGACTATGCATTCAAGATTTTACCTTTGACGCATTTCTTATTTTGTTTCCAAGTGTGATACTGTATATGCTCATTTGTTTTTGTTCTCTTTTACTTTAATCAAAATTACCAAAGTAAGTTTTGAACTTATCTTATAGATATCTCTTCTTTCTTGCTTGGGTTGTTGGTTGTGGAAGAAAGTCTTGTTGAAATGGCAGCAAACCTTTAGAGGGGAAAATGACAACTAAGGGATCAACCTCGTTATCTCTTGACATACTTACACCCAACATGCCTGATGTTTTTTCCTTTTTCTGAACTGGGGCACATTTCAAACATCTCCTCTGCCTATCACGTCCTGCCCTTCACAGTTTTCACCAGGAGTGGGCAAAGACGGCAAAAGAAAAAGAAGCAGACGAGCATTCTCGGAAATGACCTAAAAACAACTCCTTGTGGACGTTCCTCCATGTCTCAAATACACAAAGCCAGACTATCAAATATTTACCAGAAAACTGTACCCGGTTACTGCACACAGGGTGGGAGGGGTGCGTGGTAAGAAAAAGGGTCTTGGAAAATGATTCAACAGCTTCTGCGCAGAAGTACACAGGAGCTCTTGCTTACTCCAGACTTTGAACGATGATAGGGAAGCATAAGAAAAACGCTTCTGTCACACTTGCCCTCAATTCAGCTGAGTGATTATGTGGGCCAGTACAGTGTCTCACAATGTGACAGATGCTTGCTTAGTTATTTTCTTGTGCTGGAATCATAAAACAGCATTTGCATGTGTATTATCAGCCTGCACAACAGGTAATCTTGCCAGCAAGTGCATTGTTTCACCACACATGAGTGACTTAAGCTTCTCAAACCAGTTTCCCCACATTCTTAAAATGCTGGTGAATTTCGGAATGTTTTGCTGTTCGTATTATCATTACTCAGCATGCTGAGAGAGAATATGAAAAGGAAACTCTATCATTCAGAAAACAAAAAATGTCTGGTGGTGTTTTATTGAAACAATTGAGAAATACCAAATATTTTTTAGATGCATTCCCCATCCTGACCACCAGGGGGTAGAGGTCTTCCAACAGGAACAGAAAGAAAAGAAAGAAAATACTGGGAGTCCTCGAGTTACGGCGCCCTTGACATACAGCAACTCGGACTTACAAACGGACCTACGAACAGTACAGTTGCACATTTAATATAGCAGTTGTACATTAAATACAGCACTGGTATGTGTTTTTAGATGAAAGTGTGCTAGCTAACCGTTTGTAAACAAAGTTATGTGCATGTTTATGAGTCACATGTTGAAAAACGGGTGTGCGGTGCAGCGTTAGCATACAATTTCCGACTTATGAACGAAAATCCGGACTTACGAACGACACGTGCTATGGGTTCCGACCTATGGCAAATCGACCTACGAACGGCCCTTAGGTCCGTAACTCGTCCGTAACTCGAGGACTCCCTGTACCCTGATTTCTAATGAGTGGCGTTCCAAACATGCCACTGACAGTTAATGGTTATTAAAAGCCGAGGGCACCATGGTGCGTTGTACAATAAAGGCATTGTCCAATATGCATAAAGACAAGAAGAAAGAAGGAGGGAGCTGCAGTCTTTTGCCGTGAAGGTAATTCTTTTATTTTACATCTGCAATAGGAGCCTTTACAATGCTGCTGTCTTAAATCCTTCAACCCACTGACAACATAATAGCCTCATTCACTCCATGCAGGCAATTACTGTAGCTTTTAATTGCATTGTTGTGGAAGAGACATCCTTGTCACTCAACTGCGTCTGCTGTGTTCATTGACTGTACACTGCTGTCACTCAGACCTGCCAGGTGTTCGTTCAGGCCTGCGTGTCGGTAGGAGTGGCGGTGACACGACTGATCAGCTTGTATGCAAGAGTGACAGCGTGTATGAGGTGACATGGGAGGTGTTAGAGGCTGATTTGCCTTTCAGTGAGTGACAAGTGCTGGCAACTGCAAAAGCTGACGTAATCTGACAAGGGACAGTTCAAACAGAACTCTTCTCGTCTTTCTTTGTTGTGCTGTCACATAAATTGAAAGAAGCCAATGCGCACTTAGGGTCACTGAAGGCTCCCTCAAAGCACTGCAGGGTCAACATGAGTTACAGGCAAGTGTAGACAACACACACACAGATAGATCAGAGATAAGCAAAGAGACAGTGTTGAAGGAGCTTCTAAAGACACTAAGCTAATAGAATGAGAGGAAGATCTTTCAGTTATCAGGCTCCTCTCTTGTGGAACTACCGGTAACTTCCAGTTTATATCCGTGAGGCTGACACAATGTATACTTTTAAGATAATTTTAATTTTATTAGTATGTATTGTCCTCATTGTATGTCCCCATACAATGGTGAAATTGGCTCTCTGCTTTTAACCCATCCACCACCAGGTGGAGCAGTGGGCAGCTATGGAAGGCGCCCGGGGAGCAACTGGGGATAGGGTGTCCTGCTCAGACACCACAAGATGTGCAATGACTGGGGATCGAACCTGGGACCTTCGGGTCCCTAGTCGGCTGCCCTGTCTCTACACCATCTTGGCTCCCAATTACGTATTAAGCCGGGTACCGACCAGAACTGTCAAAACGCTCCTGCCGCCCCCTTTTGGCCGCTTGTCACTTTCACACTGAATCCACTGAAGATGCGTCTGATGACGCGCACTGGGAGCAGGCAGAGGAGGGGTCTGGCTCGTTTTCCGGGTCGGGTTGCTTGTTTCATGCACACCGGGCAGATAAAATCAGCTGCACGTGAGCCTCGTTACTACTTGAGTGGGTTTTCTACAAGCCGAACTGCAGCTCCAAAAGTCTTTGTTGAGATTAAAACGTTTTTTTTTTTTTTTAATGTTTGGGGTGATCGTACGCTCGAGCGGACAGCAGCAACTGTAAAAATACCAAGTTTCTTACCGGAGGCTGGTTCATTCATGGAGGCTCGATAGGGTAAGTTTAAAAAGTCCAAAAAAAGTCCCGTTGTCATTGCGTCATCACATAGCAGAGGCTCTCCCGATTGGTTGCTGGACGCGTCGAGCAGCAAAAGATCAACTTTGTCGATCCTTGGCGGCTCGACGCGTAGGTTGCTTCGGACGCGCGCGGAAAGGTACTGCCGCGTGCTGAAGCGCCGTTTCAAACACTCAAAACGCGCCGCATCACGATTCGCCGCGCCTCGATGCGTCTCCACATAGACTTTCAATGTAAACCGGCCGCTTCCTCTGCCCGAAACGCGTTAGGTCGGTACCCGGCATTAGGAAAGCCTTTCCTTAATAAAAAAAACATAGTTGGGGTTGGCCTGGGTTTCCTGAGCTATCCCTTAGTTATGCTACTATAGGCTTAGACTGCTGGAGGACAAACTGACCACATGTCCTCACTCTGCTGCTGTCTTTACTTGCTCTACTCTACCAGTTTGTTTTTGTAGATATTTCCATTCTTAACATGTTTTTCGTCTTTCGTAGAATAGGGGGTACACCTGGACCTGCCATTCTATGTTTGTTTCTTCTTCCTGTCCTCTCAAACCTCAGCCGGTCGAAGCAGATGGCCGCTGGATGTTTCTTTCTGTTTAAAGGGAGTTTTTCTTTTCCACTGTTTCCAATGTGCTTGCTTAGGATGCGAGACTGCGACGAAGTGAAGATTAAACGCAATCTGCTGGCTTCCTTAGATAGATAACTTTTACTTGTCTTTTTTATGTAAGTGAATTGTTTTTTACATTGCTCTGAGAGACCTTTTGTTGCGACTTGGTGGGGCGCTATATAAATAAAATGGATTGAATAAAGCTGAGAGAAGGAGAGTCTTAAGAGTATCTTTTAAAAAGTTGGAAGTGTGTGTCACAAACTGTGCAACGTCCAACAAAAGGTCTCTCCAAATAAATGTCCAATCCTAACAAACATCCAGAGTAAGGAATGTGTTGCATAAAAGAAGAAAACTTTATGGACGTTGATAAAGATGCACAGAACACATATCTTGTGGACACAGAACAATGGATTCAATGGAGGTCCAGAGAACTCAGAAAAAAGGGTGTAAATCCACAGATAATTCAGTGTGCTGCTACATCAAACTGTCCAAAATAATGCTGGTCTAATATTTTGTATGATGAAAATGTGTCATATTGTCCACTCCTATTCCAAGTCTGAAGACTGGTTCTCAACTGGACAATGGCACAACACATTCAGAGTGTAGATTAGTCTTTGTCTAAAGTGGAGGAGCTCTGGGAGTCCTGTTCACAGGTGGTGTAGGAGTGGTGGATCAACAGATCAGGGTCTCATCTGGAGTAAGGAGGGTGTTGCTCCGGCTCATTGTGGTCAAGAAGAACTTGAGTTACAAGACAAAGCTCTTGAATTAATAGTCCATATATGATCTAACCATCACTTACTGTCATGAAGTACAGATCAGTCTGTGTCTCCTGTGGTGTCCCTCAGGGGTTGGTTCTGGGGCCCCTGCTGTTTTCCCTTTACATGCTGCCTTTAGGTCAAATTATTAATCAGTTCAACATTTCTTTTCACTGTTATGCCGACGATACACAGCTTTACATCAGGACTGGAGCATCCTCATCTTCCACCTTGTCATCTCCATCTTCACTCACTGCCCTCTCTGCCTGCCTGGAGGCAATTAGGGCATGGATGAATCAGAACTTTCTTCAATTAAACTGCTCCAAGACTGAGGCCATACTGATTGGCACCCCTCACCAGGTACAAACATCTACTATAACAACATTTCCTTTTCTGGACAAGACATCCCCCTCTCCACCTCTGTTACTAATCTTGGAATAAAAATGGACTCCAATCTTACATTTGAAAATCACATTAAGCTTCTGTTTAAAACTTGCTTCTTCCATCTTCGAAACATCTCCAGACTTCGCCCATCCCTAACTTTTTCCGATGCTGAGAAGCTCGTCCATGCTTTTGTCTCCTCCAGGCTCGACTACTGCAACTCCCTGTTTATTGGAATCCCTGGCAAAAACCTTCAGAAACTTCAATATATTCAAAACAGTGCAGCAAGGATCTTGTTGAGAGTTCGTAAATTTGAACATATTACGCCCATTCTCCATAACCTTCATTGGCTTCCTGTCACCTACAGAATTCAGTACAAAACTGCTCTCATTACACATCAATGCTTACATGGAACTTCACCAGATTATCTGAAGGATATTCTTATTCCATACTCATCCACCCGGTCGCTGCGGTCACAGAACAGTAATCTCCTTCACATTCCGAGAACCAAATTAAGGACCATGGGAGACCGGGCTTTCAGTGTGGCTGCCCCCCACCTGTGGAACTCTCTTCCTGACTGTCTGAGAGCCCCACAGTCTGTGGTTGACTTTAAGAGCGGCTTGAAGACCTTTCTTTTCAACCGAGCATACTCTACCTCCTCATGATTCTACTTTTGATCTTAGTTGATACTGTTATTGATTTTACTTGTTTTATTACTTGTTTTATTGACATTTAATTCTGTTGCACTTTGTAGCACTTTGAGATTTTCATTAATGAAAAGTGCGTTATAAATTGAATTCATTATTATTATTATTATTATTATTATTATTATTATTATTATTATTATTATTATTATTATTATTATTATTATTATTATCATGATTGAAGAACAAACATCTGGACACAAGCAGCTAAACTGAGCTTCCTCCATAAAGTAGTTTGGCTCATCCTTGTAAGATGAAGTAAGGAGCTCCATCATCTGAGGGAGCTCAAAATATAACTGCTGCTCCTTCACAAAGAAAGGCATCAGAAGGTTTTCTAACATGGAATTAGGATGTCTCCTTGACGCTTCCATCTGGAGGCTTTCTGGGCACGTCCCACTGGGAGAAAACCCTGGGGAGACATAAAACTTGCTGAAGGGAGTACTTATTCTTTCAGGCCTGGGAACAACTTGGATCTCCAAGGTGGAGCTGGAGAGTGTTTTGCTTGGGACAGGTGTGAGGTATGTCTGGGTTTTTCGTCCCAGACTGTTACCTATGTAACGCAGAGAGAAGTAATGAAAAAATTCAATGGCTGTTCCACTGGGAGGAGACCAGGGGCAGACCTAGAACATATTGGAGGGGTCATATACCCTCTCTGGTCTCAGAACACCTTGGCATCCCTCAGGAGGAGCTGAGGATTGTTGCCAGAGAAAGGGATGTTGAGTTTCCACTTTCTGGACCAGTCATCACCTCAAAGATCTGACCACAGATAATCAGAAGGAAATGGAAGAAATCATGAAAGCCATCTAAGATAAACACGAGAATCTGTCACTGAACAAAAGTGGTGGCCTTGGGTTTCACAACATCAACAATGCAGCCTTGGTTCATCTCCAGCAGTTTTACAACCATTTACACTTTGAAACATGGGACCAAACCGCCACAAGTTGGTTAGGTTGTTAAAAAAAAAACACACAAGGAACGAAAACCCATTCAACTAACAGAGTGGACTGGTGGGCTTGAACTAGACTCCAGCAAGTCTTAGTCAGATTACTCCAACGATCATTTACAAACCAAAAACTACCAATTCATAATCAGAACCAAAGGAACTTTTCGTTTGTGTTTTGTCATTATCCTTGTGTAGACACACGACAGATATGTTAACAAGCTTGCTGCGTGACAATATTAAAGTAAACAGTGATTTTCATGTGGCCAATGCAAATGTGGGTGGGCTGCATGCTATTTTTTACCATTTTTGTCAATGCCTTATTGCATATACAGCCTGCTGCCAACTTGGTACACAATTGGAAACCATCCGCAAAGTTTCATTTGGAAAACAAGACCTAAAATAAAAGCTAATTAACTCATAACCCTGAACAAATCTGCTCCAGATTCACCGGATTAAAATAATAATAGTAATAAAACAACCTTTGAAGTAATGTAAATGCAATTGCAGGTATGAGAGCATTAACAAAAACCATGAGTCTTATCAATCCAAGTACTCGCTCTCCATTAACAACTGCAAAGACTTTGAGCTGATTAATAGATTTTTAATTGGCTCAGGCAATGGGGCCTCAATTAACACAGCATGATAGCTTTATGAGAGAGAACTATCACTTTGACAACGCCTGGCCTTTGTTATTCTCCACATATATACCCACATAACGCCCCCTCCAGTACTGTGCTCCTTTATACCCCCTGAGTGTGGTTGTGATGATGTTAATTGAGAGGTAGAAGCTCCATGCTCGCCATGTCTTGCAGCTTGTCAGGTGCAGGATAATCACTGAAAGCGTGCATATAGGCTTCCCAGACTACAATGCTTTGCTGCCGAGAGTTCTCGAGGGGCTTAGCTGGTGTCAGCAACCTCTCTCTTTCCTCAGCTCCGCTTTGACAGAGGAGCTTATTAAAACATGCCTTTATTATCCAAGGTTACAACAAACTAAGAAATAAAGTCTGAGATGACCAGAACAGACGTTATCGGTTTCATTTTCACATTTATCATTCTGCAACCTGAACCGTGTGGCATCTAGAGATCTGAATCTTAAAGAAATGAGCTCTATCATCCCCAACACACAACAATGGGATACATGTGCAATAATAAAAATAATAAAATAAAATAAAACATTCAAACGCGGTCCGGCTAGTGTTTTATCTCCAGAAAATTAATATACAAGAAACTTCACCCAAACAAGAGGTGCTCTGTTAGAATTAAAATGATGGACAGCACCTTGATACGTTTCAAGGCTCTTGACAGAGAAAGGTCTGTTTCGATGCAACCTCCGATGCAAACACGAATCCGAGACATGATTTATTGCGCCGATGAGGAACATACTGTATAAGTAATTTTCAGCATAGAAAACAGAGGTGGTCACACAACGGCTGAGGTGTGCTTATTTGCATTAGCCCTTACAGATAAATAAGAGCTCATACAATATACAGGAAATTGGCTGCAAAAGGAGGAAAAAAGGTCTTGTTGAGCAAGACAGCATTTTTATTATTATAAGCCATTATACTGATTATTAAGAACATTAAATAATTACAGAAGCAGACTGATCAGAAAATCATATATTCTGGTACAATTCAGCATGACTGATATAAGAACCTTGTTTACACTGACCATTTAAAGTTAATAATCAGGATATTTACTATAATTCACTGTCCGGTTTTTCTGCTTTGGTATTTTACACATAGAAGGTATGAATCATAATTCGGCCTGAAGGTAGCAAAGTTGAACGGCTGCTGTTAAAGAGATACCTCAGTTTTTTGAAGAGATTAGAATTAAAAATAAGAACAGTCAAGACCTGCACAATATATCATCAATATCAATACTAGCAATAAATTGCTATCCAAGCCAAATGCCAGTAATACATTTGGGAACCACATGTACCCCAACTGTAGTAAATGTCAATGTGTATTTTAGTGTTTTTGTCAGTTGTGGTGAATAACCCTGATGTGGTTCGGTTGTGGTACAGGCACTCTCAGACTGATTTCCCCAGACGTGAGCTCGTGCACATTCACCATTAGCTACTGCACGATTATTCATAGCAGAAAATGTTTTCTCCTTTGGGAGCCTTTTGTTTTCTATCCCGATTGTTGTAAAAACAACTTCCTAATCCCTACGGGAAGATGAATTTAGGACACGTTCTCATTTTCTGCACTTCTTCTTATCACAATTGGAGCGTAATGTGAAAGTTACATTGAAGCATAACGCCGATCAAGAATACCCAATAAAGTGCTATCTGTCTGCGTCTGTGTGTCCATGTATGTTGCCAGCCACACACTCACATCAGCTGCAGAATTACACCAGTCGATGAGAAAATATTCCATTTCAAGACCCACCTTCCTTCTCTCTCTTTGCAATCAGTTTCTGTAGGACTGCCCCAATTTCCATCTTTTCTCCTTGAGTGGGTTCAACGTTAATTTTGTTTTTCTTGTGAATATGGATTGGCATTAATCACGGATGATAGAAATTTGAAAGTTTAATTCTGCCCCCTGAAAACTCAGCTGCACACAGCCTGCGTAAGAATACAGCACCCCCGCCCAAACTTTCGCAATAAAAAATAATTACAGCTGGATGAAAAGCCTTGATGATAACTCAGTCTGATTTCAAGTGCACTTAATCGTCTTTTGTCTAAATCTGTCAAGCACCAGGAGTTGTTTTGTTGTCTCTTTAAATGGTAATTAGCCCAATGCAGTCTGTCTTCAAACACCATATCTACATGACACAGCCATTTCAGCCAATTTATCTCTTGACTGCCACAACAAATTCAAGCTAATGAAGGAAATTGGGCTCTCGTTTAAAAAAAAAAGCACAATACTGCAGTCTTTGTCACAGAAGCTCAAACTGTACTGGGAGTTTTGTTCAGCTTCAAAGTGTTGCTATCTGACTGGTTTTACTTGAGGTTTCAGTCTCCATCAGTGGTCCCAAAGCTTTGTAGAGGGGGAATTCAAGACACCTGCTGCTACTTTCTAAACGCACTAATTGAAAATGTAATTCTTTTGTTTGGCATTTATCTTCCTTTTTTTAATTAAAGTACAAACATCCTGTTGCTGTTAATGAGGCCTATTTGTATGTAGGTAAACATTGTGAGTTGAATAACTTGAAAAGAAAGCAACATGCTGACTTCCTTTTTAGTGTTTGTAGGGCTGTAACTAGGCAGAATAAAAGTACAGGTAGTCCCCGGGTTACGACGGTCTCGAGTTACGACGTTTCGTGGTTAAGAACGCCCTCCCATTGAAAAGCATTGTTCGAGTCACGTGGTTTATGCGCCTTTACACCAGAAAATACTGAAACAAAACTTACAGGAGGGAGGGAGGGAGGGGGAGCTTGACGCGCTGGAAACGTACAGAAGAGACAGGAGCAGAGGAGGTCAGGAGGGGCTAATATGCTAACTCTGGACCTTTGGACCGCTCGTGGAAATACAGGAGACCTTATTTTTTGGAGCGGAGGTTTACGAGGCAGAGGCTACAGCTGAGCACATGCTAACAAACGTTGCTGTAAACATTGTGGACTACGTGAAGCTGCAGGAGCTCGGAGGTGCACGAGCTAACATGCTAACAGATGGAGGAAGAATTGACCAGCTCCCAGTAAGAAATTAACTCTTTTTTTCCCCTTCATTATGGCTCCAAATGTACTGTATGTGTTTTTTTGATAATTAACCTGGGTACTGTGCTAGGATAGGCTAAGTGCTTGATAACTGTACAGTACCGTACATGTACGTGTATATGGGGCGGCCAGTGTGTATGTGTATTTCGACTTACAACGATTTTCGTGTTACGAACGGGCGTAGGAACGGAACTCCGTCGTAAGTCGGGGACCAACTGTATCTTATCGACAATTGGGTTGGAAGGTCAAAATCGAAGACGGCCACCACCATATATGCATGTAAACCAGCCACCCCCTATCATTTGAGGAAACTATGCTTTCTTTTTAATATAATTCAAGTAGTTTTCTCAAATGATTTGGATGTCTGAAGATTACCCTATCGTCACCATTGGCCACCCCCCGGGTTCCATTATTGCACCTGGCAGTGGAAAAAATTACTCCCTTTTCTTGTCAGGATCCGTGGCTCTGTTCTGCCTAAACAAGAAACAAACCTACCCCAGTTTTTATACACACTTGAATATCTTTAACCAAAAACAATTAAACGTTTACTTCTATTTTGTGTTCAATTCTAGTCCAGAAAAACACTCATCTCCAAAACTACAAAAAAAATCACTATTTAATTCCCTCAAAGACCAACACCGGCAAACAACTTGTTACAAATTGCAATGGAAACCCAAAACATTTTAAAATTAAATTACCGTACTTTTCAAAGTCAAAGTCAAAGTCAACTTTATTGTCAGAACTGCAATATGTACAGGACATACACAGGATTGAAATTGCGTTTCTCTCAGTCCCTCGGTGCAACAGTAACCATCTAAACACTAAACACTAAAACATTTAATAAACATAAGCATAAAATAGTAAAAGTGTAACACTGTCCTGAGTTTTTTCATAGTAGTATAAAAGTATGAAAATTTACACCAACACTGAAACACCCCTAAAACACCAAACACCCAATGAACATAAGCATAAAATGAAATAATAAAAGTGTAATACTGTCCTGAGTTTTTGCATAGTAGTATAAAAAGTATAAAAAGTATATCTATAAAATAAACTGAAGGTTCTAGCATTGACATTTGCAAAGAGTGGCACAGCAGCATATAAGTTAATGTACACAGTATATGTATGAGGTATTTGATGTTGGTATATAGGCAAAGTGGCATATGCAGTGAGGCACATAAGGCACATTTGGCATCCTTAGATAAGGCTAGTCAGAGAATACTGTACAGTATATGTATCAGCAGTAGTGTAGATAAAAGTAGTGTAAATGTAAACAGTAGTAATAAATGTAAAGCAGTAGTAATAAATGTAAACCGTTTCCGACGTACACGTCGCATCAGTCCAAAAATGTCTAATAAAGTGGGGAAAAAAACAAGTCGCTTTGCAGTGTAAGTTGCACCTATTATGCTTCACTGCTGCCAACCCGGAAATGTGGGCTGGTGTCAAAAACTGATTGGCTACCAAATGGCAGCGGCGGGATAGTGCACGGGAGGACTTTAACAAGAATTTAACAAGATTAACACTTAAAAACAATTATTTGTTACTCTGTCTATATAAACACTTTTCTTGTAATTTCAACCTTAAACCAATAAAAATGTAACTGGTATTCCTTGTTGGGATGCCGCACTGTGGGGAACAACTCTTAGCAACACCAAATCTTAGCGTAATACATGTAAAATCAGTTGGCATTTCAGTGCCAGCCATCTTGTATCAGGCTGACTGCAACAACATTCAGTTTTAGATGCATATCCTATAATGAGTTGGGACAGTTTAAACAAATTCAATTATCTGCTTCATGAAATATAAATTTTATTAATTTAATTAATTTTAACAAACAAAACGTGTTGACTCCAACAGTTGATGCCAAAGTTTGAAGCAGACATCTCAAGCGATCTATTAGCACTTGAACCACTACCACACCAACTTTTAGTTCAACATCTGTAAAACTGACCAATTTATAGCCAGTGATTTTGTGTTTGTTCCTGCAGCAGCCTACTTAAATCAAATTATCTTCAAAAGATCATCAGTTGTAGATGTCCATCCAGTGAATATTCACTGAAAGTTTCATTATTGCTGTGATAAACCCAAATTTTACACCCTCCCGTTTTGAATCGCAAAACAACAACTTCACCTTTTCTCAAAGTTGGCAGCTAATACACATTTTATTAAGGAATGCTCGCGGCCTTCCCAGTCCAGTATCTTGATGCTGAAGAGATTGAGACATCCAAGTTATCTGTTGGAAACATCTGTACAATTAATTAAACTTGTTTTGATCGTGTGGACACACATTTGTTCTTCATATGATCTTCACATCTCACTCTGCGAACCAAGGACAACAGTTTAATTAAAACACCGACGTCTCTAAATACTTGAACACAAAATAATAATAATAAAAAAAGATCCGAGTTAATTCAATTCATTACTTCCACCCCAGGGAATATTTGACATTTGTAAATGATGTCTGACTTTGTTAAAAAGAGTCACAGCTGAGGCCCTCATTGTTGTATCATTTACTTTGTAGTGCAACCTCTAATCCCCTTGAAGCAGTTCAAAAACGAGGCAGAGCTGCAGGTTCGCCATCTCTCCTGCAGCCTTTGTTCCTTCAGTTAGATGACTTGTCTCTTGTTCAGCGGCGTACGTGCCACGGAGCGATGCAGAGTCCCGTCACTGTAAGGAGATTGTGTCCTGCACCGGAAAGCAGCTGAAGCTAAGTCCTTTTGGATCATTTCTCCACAGATTAAAAGCTTATTCAAATTATGTTTCTCCCTGTCTTATAAACACGACGAGCTTTGCTTTCCCTGCAGAGAAGTACTGGTAAGTAGCTTTGCAAACATTTAGGTTTAGAAATTGCAGCCTGAATGAGCGACTTCTTGTTTGAGGAATGAATGCCCAAAGACGTAAAAAAAAAAAAGGATAATAAGTAATTTACCAATGAAAACAAACGGAAAACAAATGTGGTAATTGTTTCTGTAATCTGAACCCAGAACTTGAATGAATTGTTTCATTATCGTCGGAGGAACGGGGAAGAAAAACTCTCGTATGAGAACTGTCACATAAAATTAATTTCATGCCCAGATCTGCCCAGAGCATTTCCATCCGGCTGAGAAATATAACATATTAAAAACCTTTTTAGCTGGAAACAAAATGTGATCAGTTAAAAGCGCAATTCTCAGGCGCAGTTAGCCCCTGTGGACCCATATCAGCAAGAAGAAGAAAAGGGCAACGGGCAGAGGGAAATCACAGTACAGGAGCAAGAACAATGTACAGTAAATGGAAGAGTTTTCTCAGATCGCTCTATTTGTAGGCTGCTGAGCGTTCAGCGTGCTCTAAAGACAGAAGAAGAAGAAAAATCAAGTGTACTTTCAGAGGAGGACATTCATGTATTTACAATAGCAGGGACTGTGCCGTACCAGTTTTGCTCCACTTTGCAGCTTGGCAGCGCTAGTGTTTTCCACATTCATGTGAATCTTCAGATGAAACTGCAAAGCTCTGACACCTTATGGCAAACAACATTGAGCATTAGATATTAGTCCGAAACATAGGCCTGGAGATGAATATTTATGTGGTTTTATCCTGTCAGTTTGGTGCCTTTGTCTTGCTGACAGCTCAAAACTAACAGGAAGCAGGAGGCCTGCACCTGAAGGCAGGAACACGTTTGTGCCCATCTCAGTTTCTTTGTGTCGTGTTTCAATGAAAGTCTCTTTAAAGAGGAACTAAACTCAGAAATAACTTATTTTAGCTGATAAACTCCCTAGAATGTGTTCTAAATGTTTCACAGCACTATGTCTGTGTTAATTTTCAGATATTTGTGCGTATATGTCTAAATCGGCAATATTTGGTCTAAAAACGTGTTTACGGTAGTCCTATGGGTTGAACTGTGGTATTGCACCCTAATTTCCTTATTTGTCCACGATTCGCACTGTGACGTATTTTCGCATGCTTTCGTCACAAAGGTGGTTAAAGCGGAGCCAATCCCCTGCGGAGATGAAAAGGTCCGCGCTGCAGTTCATACCTTATATGGAAGTGGTACAATTCACTCCAGAAACGTACTGCAACAGAGCATATTATAGTTTTTGGAATGGCACGTTATTTGTGTATTTCAACCTATTTATTCCAAGACTACCTTCCACTTCATCAACACTGTTTGGCTGTATTTGTGTTCTTATTGTGCGATGGACGAGTGATGCCTGAATGCCTGGTTGGGGCAGTGGTGGAGGTACAGGTTTGCGATCTGGACGGCCCAGATTCGATCCCCGGTCACGGAGAACCTTGTGGTATTATTTTCAATTTTTTAAGCCTTTTGTTTTGGATAGATCGGGTGGAATAGATAAATACATCTACGTATTTATTATTTGTTGTTGCTTGTTTTAAGTGGTGTATTACTAATGTAATTTTAACATTCAGAAACAATGACTGTCTCTCGTCCTGGCCACACCTCCTCGCTCACCCCACACCCGCCTCCCCCGATCCTTTAGGTGTCTGTTGACGCGCCCATTTTTCTGCATTTTTCAAATCCTGTGCTGGGGCGGGGCTATCTCCGGACGGTGGGGTGAGCTACACTTTAAGCAGTGCTTTAAGTGGGCCGAAACTCACCGGAACCCAGTTCCGCCACTTCTAAAATTTAACCCTGAGAGTACCGGGACTTTTTTTAATAGTAATGTGCGTTCCGGAACTTATTTTCGTCTTCTCCACTTGAAAGACCCGTGGCAGATTAGAATGCATCATTTCCCCCGATTGGATTTCAAGAAACAGCAATGTATCTGTCGACAATAAAACATCTTTGGTGGAGCGCGTCATTTTGGCCAATCACAACCTCAGGATAGACGGGGAGGAGACGACAGCGAAATCTGTATACTGTACATGTACATTTTTTTTTAAAACTCTGCAGCGCGACAGAGCGCGAGGGAGGCGGAAGTAAAACTCCTCCAACGTGTGGGTAAAGTTAATATTTTTATACATGCAGTGGAGTGTAACCATTGTTTAGTAAAATGGCATGTTGTGTTACAAATAAAACTAAATAAAAATTAACAAAATAAAAGTCAATTGCAACCCTAAAGCCAGTGTGATAAAGTGTCACATTAATTTAATTATCTTAGGAGTGAGTTTAAAAACAGGATGATGTCTATATGAACTAGTTGAATGAGGTGTCTCTAAAATATCCTGATTCATGATCAATAATAATTTAAACAATTTTTTAATCTGTCCACAGGACCTGACTTTATTTTGTTAGATGTCTCTAAAATAGTTAGTGAATCATGTTTACATGTAGGTAAACATAGATGTTTAACAACTTGTTAAAATACACAAGAATGCAGGAAATGGCATCTACTTTATTCAAAATTTCTGGCAAAACATCTTCACCAGCATATTTAAGAAACTAGTTTTTACTGTTAGTAAGTTTTATTTATATAGCACATTTCACAGACATGAGAGTCACATAGTGCTTTACAAAAGGAAAAATAAAATCATAAAATCACAGAAGTACTATACAAAAAGGTAAAACATAACAAACTCTAAAATCAATGTACAAAATTAACCAAAAGCCTGTCTGAAGAGATAAGTCTTAAGTTTTTAAATGCATCTGTTGACTCGGAGCAGCGCATTGTTAGCAAAATGTTCTGCTGTATTTGACTTGCTGCTGTTGTTGGTTGTTAATTTTTTGGTTGACACAATCTTTCCTATTTATGTTCTCATTAAATCAGGTTAGTAAATTATGGAGCCCCTAAAGGGACATGGGGAGAAAAATAATAATAATCCTGAGAAACTAAGTCGGGATCCTGAGAAACTTTCTCGGGATCCTGAGAAACTTTCTCGGGATCCTGAGAAACTAAGTCAGGATCCTGATAAGTCGGGATCCTGAGAAACTAAGTCGGGATCCTGAGAAACTGAAGCTAGATTTATAGTCGACATGTCGCGCAGCGCGCGAGGGTGCGCGCGCGCCAAAAGTGACACAATATCGCAGTCCCCGCCCCTGCGCGTTGGCCCCGCGCGTGGGATTAGCGCGTGTCGTACACCTCTGAATTTTTGAAACTCCGCAAGCCTAGTGCGCGCGCGGTGGGCGCTACGATTTGGTTTCAGGTCCCCACCCGACAGCCTTCATGCCGGAGCCTGCAGCTGTCTGCGCCGCTGTGGTTGTGGAGACGGCGTTGCGACGCATGGAGGAATGTTTTGTGACACAAATGTATTAAATTCTCCTTCATTCCTGATCTGGAGTCGGACTTTTCTTTTGTTTTTTTCGCCAAAAGTCACGTGATCGCTTTCTCCTCCGCTGACTCCATGCATTAAAACCGCAAATAAAGACAACAGTTCAGCACGCGAGCGGAAAGCTATTTGTTTTTGTTGTGTGATTTCAAACAGTTCTTCTTCTACGGTAGATTTCTTCTTCTACACCTTTCTTGCAACATATGCACAGGTTTTAGAGGGTACTGCCTCCTGCTGGTCCGTAAAAGAACAGCACTTTGCCATGCTCAGCCGTGCGTCAACCATAAACACAGTGGCAAAACTCTGAACGCATTTCGCCGCACGGCTAAGTGCACGCGCGGCTCGCGCGCTCCAACCTGCGGACCAAAGCGCAAGTATAACTCAGCCTTAAGTCGGGATCCTGAGAAACTCCCGGTTTATGCTTTTGGTTAAATGGATTGTCACCTTGCTGTGCAATTTCTCAAATGACTACGTGTCATTGTGCCTTAAAAAGCTATTTCTTACATTAGCAAGATTGCTGAGTGTGGTTTTTACATTACAAGCAGAAAATAGAACGCATATTTTGTTTGAAACTGCCGTCAGATTGTTGGTTCTGAGGGTTCTGGGTTGTGACCAAGTTAGTTTGGACTCGGTTCTGAATGATCGATGTCCGTTGTGTTTCAACGATTTAAAATTGCTGTTCTTACTGAGGAAGCTCAGTTGACCTGTGTTGTGTGGTGCCGCCATATTCCAGAAATTTTTGCTATGGTTGTGGAGAGTTTATGAGCTGTAAAGAGTCCGTAAAGTTGTGTTCTGCTGTGCTAAGCTAACGTTAAAGTTACGTGTCAATCACGTCTGTTTATGAGCTGTGATTGGATGAAACAAGAAGCTGGATGAAACAAGAGCTGTGATTTGTCAGTTACACACTCGTATCTGTAAGGCGAGCGCTGATTCGCCGAAAGTGGTGACGAATAAGTTGCGACCAGCCCACTTTTGTCGACATTTCCAGGCGCTGCATTGGGTCAAAGTACAGTTTGAACCCACAAGAAAAACGGAGATTTCTCTAAAGTTTAGAAAACTCAATAAAAGCCATCTAAACTGTCTAACCACATCGTTTTGTCTCTTAAAAGAACGCGATTCAAGCGGTTATCACATCCCGACTAAAAACTAATTCTAAAATGTTGATTTTCACTGAATTGTTAGATGCTACACGCAAGCTAACATTTAGTTTCTCAGGATCCTGAGAAACCAAGTCAGGATCCCGAGAAAGTTTCTTTGTTTAAAAAATGTAACGAGTCCAGATAGATACTATCTATCTGGACTCGTTAAATTTTTTAAACAGTGCATAACGTGATGTGAAAATGAAGACAGCAGGTTTATTTTTTATTTATTTATTTATTCAGCACCACAAAGTTTAAACACAAACACTGAGAATTAAACTGAACACACTATTAAAACACGTGAACCGAACTGTAACTACGTTAATGAACTGGACTCTTGCTGTGTGTTCATCTGGACCCATCAGAACCGCAGAACCATCAGCCTGTCAACGACAGCTTCTCCACCTGGCAGAAATAAATAAATAAATAAATAAAAACTCAGTTGTTGTGTGATCAAAGTAAACACAAGCAAACATTATATTAAGAACGTTGATTTACCTGCTGTAAGTCAGCTGTTTATCACGGAGTAAAGTCCGGTTCTGGTCCACAGTCTCAGCGTCTGGTGTGCAGCTTGTTAGATGAAGCGGGTCCCACTGACTCAAATCTGTTGACTCTTATCCAAATTCCAGCTTTAACTTGTTGTTAACTTGTTGACAACAACTTGTAGTTAGCTGATTTTAGCCAGAGAGGAAAACAGACGAGGCAGGCTCTCGGCTGCTGTTTACCTCAGGCTGCACGCATGCGCAGTAGTGAAGGTTCCAAAAATCACAGCGCCATCTAATGGCCCAGCATGGTAACTACAGTGAAATCATGAGGACGGGGGGTGGAGGGTGAGAGAGTCGTATCCACAGAATTCGACAGTGTCAACGCAAAACTTTTCACCTAATTAACATACCCAAAACATCCGTTTCCCCCACACAGTGTCCGTGTTAACAGGGCCTAAGTTC
Source organism: Garcialebias charrua (assembly GCA_038048925.1). NCBI lineage: Eukaryota > Metazoa > Chordata > Actinopteri > Cyprinodontiformes > Rivulidae > Garcialebias > Garcialebias charrua. The sequence continues at coordinate 99,602 of JBBPBX010000100.1, read as the reverse complement.
AAAGTTTTTTTCTTTTCATTGTGCTGTAAGACTAATCATGCTAATGAGGCTAACACTTGATGTCCAAATGTCTGTGGTAAAACTCACCCAAGTGCTAGTGGTTATTAGCTTCTCAATGACGTTGGAAATGACGGCTTGTAACTCGGGTAAGGCTACATCGGAAAAACTATCTCTAACTGAGAAGGATACAGTGAGGATCAACCTAGTCCCAAAAACTTTGGAATCCGAAATCCTCAAGGAAAAAAAAATTCCACACAGCACACATTTTGACTTCTTCCTTTCCGCTGTGATCAGATCAGGTAGGCGTGTGTGACGTCATAACGTTGTGCTGGTGCTGCAGACATCCTTTTCACTGGGTTGTCAGAAAAACAGCCTTTAATATTGATGAGTTATTTGATGGAACCGCCGATGTCTGATATTTAACTTCAACGCTAATTTCGCCCAATACCAAAACCATGCCAATACAGTAGTATCATGCATATAATACAAGCCCAAAACCAGAAAAGTTGGCACGTTGTGGAAATCGCAAATAAAAACAGAATACAATGACTTGCAAATCTTTTTCAACCTATATTCAATTGAACACACTGCAAAGACCACATACTTAACGTTCGAACTGGTAAACTTTGTTATTTTTTGCAATTATTAGCTCATTTGGAATTTGATGCCTGCAACATGTTTCAAAAAAGCTGGCACAAGTGACAAAGAAGACAGAGAAATTTGAGGAATGCTCATCAAACACTTATTTGGAATATCCCACAGGTGAACATGCAAATTGGGAACAGGTGGGTGCCATGATTGGGTATAAAAGCAGCTTCCTTGACATGCTCAGTCATCCACATAGAAGGATGGGGCGAGGGTCACCACTCTGTGAACAAATGCGTGGGCAAATTGTCGAACAGTTCAAGAACAACTTTTCTCAACGAGCTATTGCAAGGAATTTAGGAATTTCACCATCTACGGTCCGTAATATCATCAAAAGGTTCAGAGAATCTGGAGAAATCACTACACGTAAGGGGCAAGGCCGAAAACCAACATTGAATGCCCGTGACCTTCGATCCCTCAGGCGGTACTGCATCAAAAACCGACATCAGTGTGTAAAAGATATCACCACATGGGCTCAGGAATACTTCAGAAAACCACTGTCAGTAACTACAGTTCGTCGCTACATCTGTAAGTGCAAGTTAAAGCTCTACTATGCAAAGCAAAAGCCATTCATCAACAAGATCCAGAAACGCCGCCGGCTTTGCTGGGCCCGAGCTCATCTGAGATGGACTGATGCAAAGTGGAAAAGTGTTCTGTGGTCTGATGAGTCCACATTTCAAATTGTCTTTGGAAACTGTGGACGTCGTGTCTTACGGACCAAAGAGGAAAAGAACCATCAGGACTGTTATAGGCGCAAAGTTCAAAAGCCAGCATCTGTGATGGTATGGGGGTGCATTAGTGCCCAAGGCATGGGTAACTTACACATCTGTGAAGGCACCATTAATGCTGAAAGGTACATACAGGTTTTGGAGCAACATATGCTGCCATCCAAGCGACGTCTTTTTCATGGACGCCCCAGCTTATTTCAGCAAGACAATGCCAAGCCACATTCTGCACGTGTTACAACAGCGTGGCTTCGTAGCAAAAGAGTGCGGGTCCTCCCCTGGCCTGCCTGCAGTCCAGACCTGTCCCCCATTGAAAATGTGTGGCGCATTATGAAACGTAAAATACGACAACGGAGACCCCGGACTGTTGAACAACTTAAGCTGTACATCAAGCAAGAATGGGGAAGAATTCCACCTGAAAAGCTTCAAAAATTGGTCTCCTCAGTTCCCAAACGTTTACTGAGTGTTGTTAAAAGGAAAGGCGATGTAACACAGTGGTAAATATGTCCCTGTGCCAACTTTTTTGCAATGTGTTGCTGCCATTGAATTCTAAGTTAATGGTTATTTGCAAAACAAAATAAAGTTTCTCCGTTCGAACATTAAATATATTGTCTTTGCATTCTATTCAGTTGAATATGGGTTGAAAAAGATTTGCAAGTCATTGTATTCTGTTTTTATTTGCGATTTGCACAACGTGCCAACTTTTCTGGTTTTGGGCTTGTATATATATATATATATATATATATATATANCAGTCCAGACCTGTCCCCCATTGAAAATGTGTGGCGCATTATGAAACGTAAAATACGACAACGGAGACCCCGGACTGTTGAACAACTTAAGCTGTACATCAAGCAAGAATGGGGAAGAATTCCACCTGAAAAGCTTCAAAAATTGGTCTCCTCAGTTCCCAAACGTTTACTGAGTGTTGTTAAAAGGAAAGGCGATGTAACACAGTGGTAAATATGTCCCTGTGCCAACTTTTTTGCAATGTGTTGCTGCCATTGAATTCTAAGTTAATGGTTATTTGCAAAACAAAATAAAGTTTCTCCGTTCGAACATTAAATATATTGTCTTTGCATTCTATTCAGTTGAATATGGGTTGAAAAAGATTTGCAAGTCATTGTATTCTGTTTTTATTTGCGATTTGCACAACGTGCCAACTTTTCTGGTTTTGGGCTTGTATATATATATATATATATATATATATATATATATATAAATAAAGGCATTTTAAACCCTTCTCACACTCTTGCAATATTCTAAACAATGTATCTGAACTCTAAACATTCTAAAAGAGCACAGCATGTCATGATCTCCGCTCTAACACCGGTTGCTCTCAGCCACCTGTCAGCGCTCTAAGCCACACCCACTTCTACTCTGCCGAATGGAGATCATGACAAGTTGCAGGAGGGAGTTTCTCCCTGCACATGCGGGTCTCACACAGGTGCAGCAGGTGCTAAATCATTTTAAATTCATTTTAAATTATTTTAAAAAAAATCCATGCCAATTTTGTGGCTCATCCATTAAGCTTCCAATTGTTTGCCATGTCCAATCTTACTTTGAAAAACCGCGAAAGAGCGAGTCCGCAAAAGTCAAAACACGTTTTTTCAAAGTTTGATCAAAAACAGATTCACCTCTGTCCCTCCTAGATGATGAACTCTGGCATAAAATGTGGTGGGCGATAAAAATTCATTTAAAGAATGCTAGCCCTTTAACTATTTCTTACATTTTCCTGTCATTTTCTTGTCTTTGTCTTGCAGACTGCAGCTGAGTAAGAAGTTAACAGGAGGCTTCATTGTTCTTCAGCAGCAGCAGGTGAGGTAAAATGAAATGGCACATCTAAGAGACAGAAATTGCTTTAATGAGATGGAGTCATCGGTACTCCAGAGAAATCACAATATTTAGTTTAGAATCTGTTTTGAGGTTTCTCAACGAAAATAAAGATGGAATTTCATGGATGAATAAATATAACCTAATTTGCTCAATAGCTCAAAAAAGACCAATGTTAAAACTTGAATAAATGCATTTATTTGTATTTTATAGAGAAGAAGACCAATTGGTGGAAGTTGAGGAAATAATAATATTGTGAGAAGTTCAGAGAGGAGCTTTTAAAGGCTCTGGGTGGTAAAAAACAAACAAAAAAACCAAAAAAAAAAACAAGAGCTGAGTTACAGGTAGAGACTAGGTTACTACAGCAACAGTGATTAAATAGACAAGTAGGAAATTACTTGGTATAAATAGAGAATGGATGATAAGGAAACCTGGTGGTGAAATAGAGAAGTGCAGGAAGCTACGGTATTCAAAGATAGAAGCTAGCCAAGAAGAAATATGCCAGTGAGAGGACTGGAGAGGAGATGGGAACTTATGGAGATGTAACAGCACAAAGAGAGAGGTGGCAAAGGCAAAACAGAAGGTACAGTATATGATGAGCTGGACACTAACGAGGGTGAGAGGACATGTACCAAGACAGAGGGATCAGGCTGGAAAGGATGTGCAGCAAGTTAGTCTTGTTAAATATAGGAATGGTAATGTTCTAACTAGTGAGGAGAGTGTGATGGGAAGATGGAAGGAGTACTTTGAGGAGCTAATGAATGAAGAGAAAGAAAGTGAAAGAAGCGTAGAGGTCATAGAAACTGTGGACTAGGGAGAGGTGTGGATTAATGAGGGTGCAGTCGAGAAAGCTCTGAAAATAATGAAGGGAAAGGCAGTAGGACCTGATGACATTCAAGTGGAGGTTTTGAAATGTCGTGGAGAGATGGCAGTGAGGTTTTTGACTCAAATATTCAATGGCATATATGAGGTTAGAACATACTTGAGGAATGGAGAATAAGTGTGCTGGTGCCTATTGTTAAGAACAATGTTGATGTTCAGATTTGTAGCAACTACAGCAAAATTAAGTTGATGAGTCACACAATGAAGAGCTGGGAGAGAGTTTTGGAAGCTAGACTAAAACCCCCAGTATACTCCCGCGTACGTCCATAGGCAAAGGTACGCACATATGTACGCAGAGGTACAAGCGTACCCCCGCAGGGCATGTGCGCAAAGCTCAATTTTTACGGCCGCGTACGCAAACGCGGTGTCGCATAATAAACTGCCTGGTGCCGGACTGTTTTGTATGTGACACCAATGTTTTAAATTCCCCTTCTTCATCCCTGATCTGGCCTTTTCTTTTGTTTTGTTTTTTGCCAAAAGACAAGAGATCTATTCCTCCTCCGTTGACTCCATGACTGAAATGATGAGAAATGAACAAATTTGTTATGAGCGAATTAAACTCAGGTCCAGCGTGGCTGCAGCCTCCTGCCTCCAGCCTCCTGGAGATTTCCTGGTGTGCTGGTCTGATGTGTGGGCTGCAGGACCAGCGCTCCATTAAAAAAAATAAAAATAAAAATTTGAACTTTTTATTAACGACATATAAACACAGAACACCACTGCGGCTGCAAGCGCTTGTTGCTGCAAGCTGCTCAGGGTAGATACTCGACTATGACGTCTGAACCCTCTGCGTACAGTACGTGCGTACGTACGCGTGAACATACGTACGTGGGAGTATACTGGGGGCTTTAGGCGAGAGGTGACTATCTGTGAGCAGCAGTATGATTTCATGTCAAGAAAGAGCACCACAGATGCTATCTTTGCTTAAAGAATGCTGATGGAGAAGTACAGAGAGGGTCAGAAAAACTCCATTGCGTCTTTGTGGCTTTAGAAAAAGCATATGACTGAAGGGAGCATTTAGTAGTAACAGCTGTTCAATCTTTCATGTGAGCTTGCTTGCTGTGACGACTCCTGAAGAAGGGAGCAGCCATAAGAAATTTACTATCTAAAACTGACAAAAAAGGTGCCAAAAAATTATAATAAAATGCCTGTTGGTAGCAAATTATATTTAAATAAAAACAAAAAAGATTTTCAGACTTAAATACCATACCATTTACTGTAATTTATAAAGCACTTTAAACAGCAACAGGGCCCACCTAAGTGTTGTACAAACAGAAACAAACAGTCAAAGCACACAGCAACATATAGCATAACCTAAATTCAAAATGTAGAAACAAAATAGTAGCAGATAATAACATAAAGAGTGTGATGCATACAGGTTTAACACAGATCATACAGTGTTGAAAGCCAGGGAATAGTAATGATAGAGTATCTGCATTCAGTACCCATACCTAAAGCTGGGCCTTCAAAACTGAATCCATTCTAAACCTGAAAACTCTGAGAACCACAAATCCTGAGAGCAATGAGGTCCAAGAGTGTGTACGGCACATTCTACGCCTATCAAGACACTATTATCCAGCAATACTGCAATCTATAGCAAAGGCTTGGACCTTGACTTTGAAGCTAGAGTGATGAAAAGTTCATGTGACGCTATCTAGTAAGGATGCATATGAAATTTTGTTAAATTATCTTGAGAAAATCGGAAGAAGAACAGAGTTTTTTGCCGTACATACGAATGGAGGCTAAACCGTAATATGCCCACCTTTCGACGAGTGTATAAAAAGGGAACATTATGTTTTTACAGATTAGATGGCACTATAGAGGGTCTCATTTGTAAAAAGGATTTAAAAATCTTCTGTTTTTTATTTTTATGGATCAGCTGTTAGGGTCCCGGCTCAGGGACCGTGGAAAGAACCCATTTGCAGACAGGACTCGGGAGGCAAAGTACACAAATAAATACTTTAATTGTAGAAACAGAAAAAGGCTGACAATGGCAGCATAAACTTACATAACTCAGGGAACAGGACTAGGAGGAACCCAAAACGATGACGAACCGACAAAGACAGAACTCAAAGAGGAACTTAAATACACACAGGCAGGGCTTGGGACAAAGGTGAAAATAATCAGACTAATTGGAGCACAACACCAGGAAGGACCAGAGTGAACACTTGGGGAAGTAATAAATAACAGACTAGGGCAGGGGAACTAACTAAAACATGTAACATGATTAAACTGGGGCCGAACAGGGAATTAAACTAAACAGGAATTAACTAATCTGGAGCAGGACAGGGAAATAAACTAAACCTGAATTAACTAAAATGGAGCAGGGTTGGTTGAAAGGAAAACACATGGAAAGTCCAGGAGAGGGAGCCAACCTCACAGTGGGAACAAAGAGCTGACTAAACAAACAGAACACAGAAACAAAAACAAAGCTTAGCAGGGCAAGACAAAGACACCAGACAACTGAGAGGAGACAAAGAACTAAATTAAACTCAAGAGAAGGCTAAAAGAAACACAAACAGACAGAACACAGAAACACCAGACACTAGAAGACAGACCATAGCCGTGTTTCCATCAAGGTTTCTAGCTGCGCAATTTGAAATAGCGCAGCAGAAAAGCTTAATGGAAACGGCAAATTGCGAGGTTACTTCCTGAATTACGCTAAAAAGTTTATACGCTCGCTTGAGGTGGTTTTTGGGATCTGCGAAAATGAGCAGCTGCGCAAAACGACAGATGGAAACACATTTGCCGACTCATTTCTGACGTAGCGAAAATTCACGTCACGTGACGTTCAGCTGTTTCCGCTCCGGACAACATGTAACATCGCTAAAACTAGTTGGCATGACAGAATAAATACAACTCGCCCGATAGCAACACGTACCTGAAATATTCTCTCGATTTTGACGAGATGTGTGGCCGGGTTCTGTTTTCAACCGCTACTTCCTGTTTACTGTAGACATGCGCAGTGCTGACGTCTGACGTAATGACGCTGACGTCTGACGTAATGACGCTGTGCGCGGCTTGGTAGAAGCGCTTCAAGCCAGTAGATGGAAACACTTCTGATCTGCATTAATTTGTATTTACATATTTGCGAGGTAGCTCAAAATACGAAATGAAAATGGATGGAAACACAGCTTATGACATCAACTAGAACAGACTAAGAAAGACAAATGGATAGTCAGATTTTTAGCATCAGATTACTCAAGATACTCCTGATTTTGAAAATAAAAGGTAGATGACAAAATACGTAACAGTTTAGTCTAAAAACCTGTTTATTATGTAAAATCACAGGTAGCTCTGTCAGAAATGACCCAGAGGTTATTGACAGTAGGGTGTCCTTTAGAAGAAAAGAATAGCTGATTAGTGATGTTCTGAAATCTTTAGGAACTGAATAATGCATTCAAAAGGGACAATAACCCTACAGCTGTTGCAGTTTTAAAGAGGTATTTCAGTTTGAAAACTGACGCATTGTGGGTCAGTTTGACCCAATGGCAGCAGGAGGGTTATATACACAACTGCATGAGTAGACGGGGATCCAATCGCATCAAGCAGAAATTGATTAATCTTCACATATCGACTGAGCACAACTCTTCCGAATCCAGACATCGGGGGAAAAAAAAGTAAATGTTGAGAAGAAATGGTGCTTAAAGACATGTTGAACAGAATCAATACATAATAGATATACACATAGATTTGTTTATGTTTATGTTTATTAAATTTGTTCATTTTTTTTTTTACAAAAGAAACAATACAAGACAATCTCATAAATGATAGTGTACAAAATGTAAAAAAATGAAAGGTAGCAGAAAGAAGAATAAATCTTATTATATCTGCCCCTTACTTCCAACAATCAGATTAAACAACAATAATCAACCATGTAAACAATAATAATCTTCAACCAACTTTTTCCAACAATCAGATTAAACAATAATAATCTTCAACCAACAGTACAAAATGACTAACTCTTTCTAATTTTCTAACTGATACAATACACATTACGCTATTTCATATATATATTTTTAACACATTTGTTTTGATCATTTTTTAAAATGTAAACATTGACTTGGCATTTTTAACTACATTCTCCAAGCCATTCCATAATCTAATTCCCTGGATTGAGGTAGAACGTCCCTTCAAACTGGTTCTTTTTTTTTTTTGTCTTTTTGAATGTCAATGTTAAGAGGCAAAATATCCATCAACTGCTCAGTTTGAATGGTAAAACCAAGGCTAACTGTGCAATCTTCCATTGATGTAAGCTAATTTCTGAGAAAAAAAATGGTGCTAGCTTTTGAGGAAGTTCTTGCATTCAAGTCATATTCAGACCTCAGTGAATGATGTGCAGCTACTGTTTGTTTTTTATCCAACCCTGGAGCTTTGTTGAGCTCCAGGCACTGCTAAAACTGTTCAAGCTGTGATGTCATACCACATTATGAGGATTGACCTTTGTCTTTTCTGTATCACAAGCTTAAGAGGTTGTACTGATCAAAGACGATTAGCACAACTTACTCAGTCTGCTTGGCTGCAAACGGGCATGGTGTAGAGGTCAAACTGAATTGATCCATGTTTGCAGTGGCTTGTTTATCAAAATAAATAAAAGGTCAAGTGCTGTCCATTCTTGATCCAAACCATCATTACACTGCCTAAAAATAATGCATTTGATTCATGGCTATAAAATTCTTTATGAGGGTTATGGGCATATTTACAGAATTCAAGTCGTCTTGCATCTTGTATGAAGTGTATTTTGAGCGTCAGTTAACTTATTGGTACATTTTACCCCAGCTACTGTACTCAGTTCAGCTGTATTCAGTCTGCACGGTAGAAGACAACTTGGGCATTTCAATTAATCTTTTTCAACCCAGTTTATCAGGAAATTACAAGCATTTGAAGGTTCACTAATGGCATGTTTCTTCTACACAAAAATATGTGATACATGCATCATAATAATGTTGACAAGTCTGAAAAAGAGACATTCTCAAAAGGATGAGAACTCATCCGTAAGAGAAAAATCTTGAATTAAAAAAACCAAGAATGAATTAAATGCTAGCATTTTTAATAATGATTGCTATGTTGGTCAAACCTTGAAAATATGTGCAATATTGCAAGAACTGATATTTATTAGTGCTTAAACTATGGTGGTAATGACTTGCAGCTACCATCAGATCCAATATTAGCTCAATATTTGCAAAACTGGCTGAGATGTAGATATTTTTGCATACATAAAGTTGATTTACTGTAGAGGTCATCTTGCATTGGGTTGACTCCTAATGTTAATTTGTTGTAGATATAGATCCAATGATTATTTTCCACCTTTGAGCCTTATGAGTATTCAAACAAGTTTCATTATTTGTCATCAAGTGGTTCATGAGATATTTCACTAACACAACAGACACGGAGGGCTTTTGCATTTCGGGGGTGACCGATAACGATACTAAAGTTATCAACAATAGGACCCATCCAATAAGTTATTATGCAGAACTTGTGTTTTTTGTGCAGCTTTTACTTTTTAACGTGGAAAATAGTTCATCCGTTGTTCCTTGAACATGTCACGTCCTGCATCTTTTAAGACAGAGCTCACTCCCGTCACACCAGACAACTTTTTCGTTGACTGCATTTAGATAAACTATAAAACATGTCACATGTGACAGATACTGATGAAAACATTCACAAGTGATTTTCCTTCAACAAACTGTCAAAATAAAACAATATACACTACATGCATCAGGAATTGAAGCTCATTTATTACTATTATTATTATTTTTAAGGTAACAGCATGATCACATCAGCCACCCAACACTGGCTATCTCCTGATGTGACTGTTACAAGGCCTTCATTAAAGCTGTGCCTCAGTCTAATTCAGTTATTGATAGAAAGTTGTTCAACTCTGGGCTGCAAGAGCCTTGCCCAGGGCATCAGCTCCCCCGTCAATTAAATGAAAGCCATTTAAGGCCATTAAAGCAAAATTAAACAATTGAACACAGGTTGATTGCCACAGGTTAGAAACTACACCGTTAAGATGAACATATCCACTGAAGAAGGGTATTCTGAGGACGGCAAATCCATAATGCCCCCAATGCAACATTCACCCTGAGGTTAATGACTAAAAAGGGCAGAATAGCTTGTAGTTTAAATTAACATACTATTGTGAGGTCTTTGATCAGTTTAAGTGGCAGTATCTGACCATGTAAATTGAATTTTGTAAAAATGTAATTGCAAAAAGGCAATGAAGGCCTGAAGACAAGTTCAGGTCAAAAACCAAACTCAAAGGCTTTAGAAGATTTAGGGTGGATGAATGATCTTAACCAGCTCTTCAACAGGTTTGATCAGACACACACCCCTCCCCCAGCCCAGTCACCCCTGCTGCAAACTCCCTTTTCTTCAAAGATTACAAGTTTTTCTTCACTGAACTCGACACACCTTAGCTCTCAGCGATCCCTCACCCCCTCAGCTTCAGAGGACTCCATCCCATGGCCCCCTATCCCACCACCATCCTGTCCCTTTCAACAGTTCAGATGAGGAACAAGCTGCGATAAGGTGCGAAAGGCAGCAAGTCCGGATGACATCAGCGTCATGCTCCTTGTCATTCCCCGATCTGTACGGAAGATAATCCATAGTGTAGCTCATTGCGCATGCAGTAAAATGAATACAGTACTCCCGGGTCACACGGATCACCATTGAATATGCTAGATTAAGGAACGTATACTGGTCTAATTCGGTTTATGAATAAGAACGGTCTTAATTTACTTAGAAAAGTCTGTGCTCTATCCGCCAATTTTCATGTTGCTAATTTACGCCACTCGTATTTCCGTTAAAACCATTGACATATTTATGTCATGGTTAAAATGATATGCAGCTTCACCACTGAGCCGTGCTCTTTCACCATGGAAATAATTCCTTCTGTATCTTGCAGGGTTTTTCCTCATTCAGTCCAGGCTGGGGGTCAGGTCTAATGTGTCGCATATCATCTTAGCCAATGATTTTTAACGGAAATACGAGTGGTGTAAATTAGCTACATGAAGATCGGTGGAGATAGAGCACGTACTTTTCTAAGTAAATTAAGGCAGTTTTTATTCATAAACAACGATCTGTGCGACCCGGAAGTAAACTACGGATCGTGTTTCCGTAACAGATCAGGGAATGACACTCTGGAGGTGCTGTGCAAATCAACTGTGTGGCATTATGGGATACATGCTCAACATGAGCCTAAAGCTGGGGAACGTACCACAGCTGTGGAAGGCTTCCTGTATGGTACCAGTGCAGAAAACCACACATCAGAAGAACCTTAGTAGCTACGGGCTAGTAGCACTGACCTTGCATTTGATGAAAACCCTCGAAAGGTTGGTCCTCAACCATCTACGCCCCCTCATGAGGTCTTCATTGGATCCGCTGAACCAGCCTGGCATTGAGGTGGATGATACTGTCATCTACCTCCTGCACCGAGCTTTGACCCACCTGGAGAAGCCTGGAAATACCATGCAGATCTTGTTCTTTGATTTCTCTAGTGCTGTTAATACCATCCAGCCTGGACTTCTGAGGGACAAGCTGAAGCTGTCAGGAGTGGAACACCACTTGTCCCAAATCGATACTGGGCTACCACACTGGCCACCCACAGTATGTGAGGACACAGGGCTGTATCTCGTGACAGGCTGGTCAGTAGTACGAGGGTCCTGCAGGGAACGGTGCACTGTTCCTATTCATCCCTAAACTGCCGACTTTCCCATGAACTCCCCAGGCTGTCATCTGCAAAAGTTTTCTGATGATTCTGCCATAGTTTGCCTCATCACAGGTGAAGACGACTCAAAGTACAGAGAGTAGATACAAAACTTTGTGGACTGGTGCCAGCAGAACAACCTTCTGATCAACGTGAGGAAAGCCAAGGAGATGGTAGTGGATTTCCACAGGTGCAGACCCACAACATTGACACCGGTGAACATCCAGGGAACTGACATTGGGATAGTGGACTCTTATAAGTACCCGGGTGTTCACCTGAATAATAAACTAGACTGGAGACACAACACTGATGCCATTTATTGCGGAGAAAGTAGAGGCGCTGGTGAGCCTTCTTGGCCAGTGATGCAGTGTTCCTGTCCTGGAGCAGGAACACTGCATCACTGGCCAAGAAGGCTCACCAGCGCCTCTACTTTCTCCGCAAGCTGAAAAGAGCTGGAGCTCCAACCCCCATCATGTGCACCTTCTACAGGGGTGCCATAGAAAGTGTCCTGACCAGCTGCATCACGGTGTGGTTTGGTGCATGTACTGCATCCTGCCGCAAGTCCCTCCAGCGCATTGTGAGTGATGGAGATGTTCAACATTTATCATCTAAAACTAATTACTCTGACACAATAATTCTTACCCAGCCCACTTACCGGTAAATCAAATGTTCTCTGTTCACATTCAGACAGTTAATTTGAAATACAAACAGTGTTGGTCCTTGAGGCAGAACAGACAAACTTCTTTAAGCTTGTTCATGGTACAATGTTTTGATTAGATGTTCCTGCCTCATACAGAACCCTGACTGCAGTTTATCTATCTGTAAGTTGTCAGAGATTTGTGTAACTTGTAAACTCCTCCTCCTCCTTCTTGTATAAATGGTTTGTGATAGCTGCACAATTCGGATTTGTGCAAGAATGTGTTCATGAGACCAACCAAGTTTCAGAAGTACATTAAAAAGCCTTATCCCCTTTGCAAAGTTTTCATTGTCTGTGTTAACACAATTATCTTGTTTATCTTGTGTGGTTTTTATTAAAGGACAACACTCACCGTGACAGTAACAATTCACCATATTGGAGAATTACTGTAGTATTTTATGAATTTTATTTTCATTTTTGCATTTGGGCCAGGCGAGGGTTAAAAAAAAAAAAAAAAAACAACCCACTCCCGAATGAATCCGGAAACCTGGCCGAAAAGTCCCGAAGGGTCATGCCTTTCGTTACATTGATCTCCACCCAGAAAGCAAGGCAGAAGGTAGGAGTGAGTTTCCATGGAGGTTTATGAGAGTGAGAGTAAAACTGCATATTTCCTGGTGCATTTTTGTGTACAACTGGACCAGTGGTCTGCTTTTATTTATTATTTATTTTATAGACCTTTTTAATAAGATATAACACCGCTGCGACTGTTGCTGGCTGCTCTCCTCTCCTCTGCCCAGAGAGGAGCGAGCCGCGCGGCTTCTCCCTGGCTCCCCGTTCCGCTGCGGGTCAGCTTTGAAGTTCGTGCTGGGGCTCGGTTCTGTCCAGCCTTGTTGCTGGAGCACGGGGAAGCACAGAGAGCACGGGGAAGCCCGCGCGCGATGGTACATCCAGACCGACAGAGCTCCGCGCTGCGGCTGCCTTTCTACTCCCGACCTGTCTGGTCAGGGGAGAGATTAAAAAGGCGATGCGGAAATGAATGAATTTGTCGCGATCAAGCGAATTAAACTAGTATGTCTACGTGGATGCTGCTCAGAATATGACAGACATCAGTGAGCAACCGCTTCTCTTTTTTTTTTCCTCTCTAGAGCAGCGGTCATGGAAGTTGATGAAGGCTTATTAAAACTCCGCCTGTAACTCCAAGGCGGAATCTTTAGTGATGTGAATGCCCATATTTGGAGAGGGGCAGATCTTCCCGGAGCTTCTGCTAAAATCTGCTATAAATCATGAAATAACACATTTTGCATTATTTCTCTACAATATAAATAAACGCTCCTGTATTATTTTTAAATAAACTAATAAATATTAATGGCGATGCAATTTGAAAACATGGTGGGTCATGGACTTTAAGGTAACAGGGGTTTAAAATCCCCATCAGTGAGAACAGCTGAGAAGATCGTCGGCACCTCCTTCCCCTCACTGCAGGACTTACACAGCAACCACCTCACTCGAAAAGCCCTCTGCATGGCGGGTGATCCCACACACCCACTACACAGCTGCTTCAGCCTGCTGCCATCAGGGAGGAGACTGCGAAGTCTCCAGGCTCGAACCAGCAGACTGAGAGACAGCTCTGTTCATCAGGCAGTCAGGATGCTAAACACTCTGCCTGCTCTGCCTTCCCTCCCTCTTGTACTGACTTAAATCAAGAAAACTTTCACACATCACCACACAACACATAGATTTATAACACTGGACTCTGTATCATCAATACGTTTTTTTCACTCAACACACGGTCATGTGCTCATTCAATTTGCACTATGTCTCATATTTGCACTAATGTTTGTATTACATTACTGTCTATAGTCACTACTGTTTACATTTATCACTACTGTTTACATTAATTACTACTGTTTACATTTACACTACTGCTGATATATATATTCTTTTGACTAGCCAAATGACATATGTCACTTTACCTCTATACCAATATCAAATACCTCATACATATACTGTGTACATAAACTTCATATGCTGATTTGTTACAAATGTTAATGCCAGAACCTTCATTTTATTTTAGAGATATACTTTTTATACTTTTATACTACTATGCAAAAACTCAGGACAGTATTACACTTTTATTATTTCATTTTATGCTTATGTTTATTAAATGTTTTAATGTTTAAATGGTTACTGTTGCACCATGGGTCTGAGAGAAATGCAATTTCAATCCTGTGTTAGTCCTGTACACATTGCAGTTTTGACAATAAAGATGACTTTGACTTTTGATTTAGAGGAAGCGTCAGAGCCAAATCTACCTGCTAAGGAGACTGAGGTATTCTGTAGTCCTGAAGACCTTTTGTGACTCTGTGGTGGTATCAGCCATCTTCTATGATGTAGATTGTTGGAGCAGCAGCTTATAGCTGAGAGGCAGCAGTTACATAAGCTCATCAGGAAGGCCAGCTCTGTCCTAGTATACCACCTCGACCTGGTGCAGGTGGTGGGAGACAGAAGAACTCAGGCAAAAAGTAACAACACTGTTGGACAATGTCACCCACCCCATACATGAAGCTGTTGCAGAAATTGAGAGCTCCTTCAGTGACAGACTGCTGCAGCCTAGGTGCACAAAGGAGCATTATCGCAGGTCCTTCCTCCCAGCAGCTGTTAGACCTTGGAACCATAACTGATCACAACAAGCTAGTGCTTACATCCCTGATGTCACTTGCACAGTTTTTCTATTTGTTGGAAATAGGCTGTTCTTTTTTATTTTATTTTTCTTTGTAAAAAATACACATCTTGTCCTTATGGCACAGTCTTATTATTCTTACGTTGTTTATATACAGGTATATAGTTTTTACCTTTATGTGTTACATAATACCTTTATACAAGTACACAGTTTTTACCTTTATGTGAATCTGCATGATTTGCCTAACCCTCTAACCCTAACCCTCTAACCCTCTAACCCTAACTCATTTCACCTCTGAGGGACAATAAAGGTTATTTCTATTCTATTCAATCTGGTGTTACCCGTGTTCAGGTCAAACGGCTGTCTCACAAAGGTAAGAACATTATATTGGGGAGTGTTTCTCTCAGCTGCCATGCCACAAACTGAGGAATCTTGGGAATTCTCCCCAAAATGGTTCAACAATACAGCTGCAAGACGTTGACGCTCCCTCTGGCTGTTCAAAAAGCATTTAAGCCAGTATCTCACTAAACTGCTACTATTGGGAAATTATTTTGACACATTCATGGTAGTTCTCAGGTTCTTCATTTTATTCGCAGAAGTTTGCAGTTTTGTCACTTGAGTTGTTGCGAGCGTCTCAAACTTGTTTTAATCCCGTCCCAATTTAGTTTCCAGAAATTCAAGAGAGTTAGAGCCGTAATTTAATACATGCACAGGAGATATTCAATAACGGAAGACAATCAAGACTACAGCCTCAAACGTCTAGTCTCAAAATACTGTATATCTAGAAACTGATCCAAATCCGCAAATCTTCATCTGAAAATGTACGCCTGTAAACTAAATTACAAAAGTTATTGACTATTGTAATTCACTTTAGATAAGTCATCTCTGCATCGTTTACAAACCGTCCAGAATGCAGCAGCTCGTCTTTTAATGGCAACTAGAAAACATAAAAACATAACCACTGTCCTGGCTTCTCTCCACTGGCTTCCTGTCCACTTCCGTATTGATTTTAAGATTTTATTCCTTTTTTTTTTTAAAGTCTTACAAGGTCAGGCCCCGTCATATTTATGTGATCTTATTAAGAGTAAGAGCACTCCGGTCTACCAACCAGTTTCTCTTAGATGTCCCCAGATCCAAACTGAAGTCCAGAGGTGATGAGGCTTTTGCGGTTGCTGCTCCAAAACTATGGAACAGTTTACCTGATCATTTAAAAACCACTCAGCCTGTTGAGACTTTTAAATATTTGCTCAAGACTCATCTTTATTCCTTTATAAATAAAATGGTATGGTATGGTATGGTATTCCTTGGCATTTGATCCATTCAGAGTCTGAGAACAAGTTAGAGCTGGTTTTTATTGTTGTTGTGTGTTGTATTATATTGTTAAATTTGTTTTTTGAGTTGCACAAGATGCATTTTTTTACTCTTTTTAATCTGACAACTGTAAAGCACTTTTGGTCAGCTTTTATTGTTTTTGTGCTATAGAATAAATTGACATTGACATTGAGGAAAGTTGGGGTAACTGTCGAGGTGGGTACAGTGTTAGTAGAGATGGTCAATGAAATAATATTCAAAGCATGAAATGCTTAATTTATTTAGTTATTTAGCCTGGACAACTTAAATTTAATCTGTGCAACGTATACAAACAAAAATAGGTAATGATTTCCCTAAATTGACCGTACAACACAATACAGCTTGCTGGTTGTTTGGCTGTAAACTCAAATTTTATAGTAAAAGTAGAAACTGCATATTTTTTTCTCATTTTTGAGTCAGAAGCTAGTCTTCAATATCTAAAAAGGCTAAGTCTGGTCCTCTGGACATTCAAAAAACAAAACAAAACCAAGCAAAAAAAAATTGTAGAATTGTTTCGTCTTTCATCCGAAAGACTTCCTCAGTCTGAGCTGTTGTATTCAGCTCAGTCTTATAAATAGCACCCTCTCACAAGCCACTTTCATAAGTCAAATCCACGTAATTGCCGCACAGAGCAGTCCGGCTTTAATCCTCCCCGGGTCACAGTTGAAGGCGGGCAGGTCCCGCTCACATAAACGTGTTCAGAAATGAAGCCGCAGCGCGGATCCAAAAGAGGCGTGGAGCAGAACTCAGCTGAGCATGAACTGGACCGCGACGTATTTATTGTGGGACAGACGTCAGACGTTTACAAGTTGTCGTTTCGTGTCATTTTTAATATTTCCTCAGTAATAAATCTACTGTCTCCCTCCAACGCGCGCGCACACACAGCACCTCCGCTGCAGAGAGAGAGAGAGAGAGAGAGGAAAAAAAGAGCGAAATTAACTTTTACAAGTTGTCGTTTCGTGTCATTTTTAATATTTCCTCAGTAATAAATCTACTGTCTCCCTCCAGTGTGTGCGCACACACAGCTCCTCCGCTGCAGAGAGAGAGAGAGAGAGAGAGAGAGAGAGAGATAGGAAAAAAAGAGCAAAGCTAACTTTTACAAGTTGTTGTTTTGTGTCATTTTTAATATTCCCTTGTTAATAAATCTGCTTGTTGATTAATCCTGCGGTTGCTCACAGATATCATCATATTCTGAGCGCAGATCCGCAGGTTGCATTCACAAGTGGGTCTGCCCGGCTCGGGTCCGGATCTGATACTACCTCTGGTCGCGGATCAGGGGTGCATCAGAGGCGAGTCAAATTTACTCGCCAATCCGCCTTCGTGTTTTTTTCTGAATGCTCGTTGGAGGACTGAACACGCATCAAGCCCGGACTGAGCCGTCTTATGAAAGGGGCTACAGTGGATCAACTAGTTGGCTGATGACAGCCTGAAACCAGCTGCTCACATGATCAAGGAGGACCATCAGCCTAACGATGGATCGTTAGCACCCTGATGGTTGTTTGCTATTCACAGAGGGCTGAGTGATACTAGCAATAACAGCATTGTAAGAGGGGGACAGTTGAACCCGGAGGCCTCCACCCCTGTTTAATGATGGACGGTTTCTTTTCACTAGGAGGCCATCTTTGTTATCCTTCCAGACATAGACCATTTCAGCCCTGTGACTACTGGTACCTCTCTCAAGGGCAAAGTGGCGAAACGGCACTGGGTTCACTTCAAACCCTCCATGTCATACATCACATTGAGATGGGAAGAAGGCATCTGAGGCCTGACTTTAAAGTGTTTTGTGACAGGGGTATTGATGTTCATTGTGTAGTAAATGGATTTGAGTGTTTAAACATCTTGTAACTTGGAACAGAACCAAAACTTTGGGACATCGCACTGGTGTTTTCTGGTCCTTCGCATTTCCGTATTTGCCATGACAATCTAGACTTAATCATGTCCAATAAAGAAGAGACCTTAAAATGTCTTTTCACTGACACATTTCATCCATCCCATTTGAGCTTTAATGTTACCGTCAAAAAGAATGAAAGAAGCGTCCCAAGCAAAAAGAAACTTTGAAAGTAGGTACAGAAAGTTGCTGCGAGGAACCTTATTTCTGAGGGATTAGTGTGCGGACAACCTGAAAGGAACTGTTTTAAAAGGAGGTGAGATGACAGACGGAGAAGAAAAGCAAGGAGTCTACTCGTTCCAGCACACTGCATTCTCCAACTTGCTATCAAGTTTAAGCAGACTAAAAATGCATTAATTCCTATTGAAAATATCAGCGCTACTGAATGAAATCCCAGAGGACATATGAGCGGTGTTACTTCAATATCAGCCTCAGATCTAATTTGACAAATGGATACCCTTTATACAATTTCCTATGAGGTACGCAACGCAATAGAGGGCAAGCTGCTGTCACTCTGAGTTCGGAAATAAAGCAACCACCTTTCAAATTCCCCCCGTACTGTACCTGATCCATTAGATCCACCTGGATTTGTCTCTTATCTTAGGAACAAATTTTGATTGAATTCACGGGAATGCTGGCAATGCTAAAAAAGTCACATCAAGCTGTGCCACAGAGGCAAAAATGAAAGTCGACATGTGGCTCTCTTTCCATTTTGATGGTGTTTGACCTTTTCCTGAACTGCAAACACATAATTCAAAGCATCGACTAGCAAAACTCCTAATAATTCCCAGAAAAACAAACATTTACATACCTCTGGCTCCTAAAATCCCATTTCTAAAATTGAATTATTAATCAGGTTACTCAGCCATGTCAAGCTTTTAACTGTGGAGGATGTTTTTCTTCTCTTCACATGTGAATTTATCTCAAGATGATAAATCTGGAGCTCTCACATGCTTAATTACATGCTCCCACTCAGTGAATTTATGACATTACAGAGGATATGAGACTAAATCGCTTGTTAGGACACCAGCTGAGAAGGGATTTTATTATCTTGTCACGCTAATGATGCTTACTTCTTAAAGCTGGCAAAAAAGGCATAGAAAATTAAAGTTCATACTCCAATTTGCATGCAGATGATTTCAATGATGAGTATTATTTCAACATACATCCCCTTTTAAAACATGCAATTACAAAGAGATGCACTAATAGGATACAGTATATGTTATTGTATTATTTAATACAATTACACATGTTATTAGGATTTAAAAAAACATATCTTGATAATCTTTATTGGCATGACATGAATGGGTGGGCATTAATGTTTCTGCCTATAAGAATAGAAGAATCTTGCAAAGGAAAGACGTACCAAGCTATGAGGTGTAAAATGGATAGTCAAGGCCACAATATTAAAAGAAAACCTCACTCTGTGAGTCCGAATGTCTATCAGTGTTATGAAAACATGCCCATCTGTGAAGCCCACGTCTATCCAAGGGTAAGTTTCTTTAGGCTGCTCCCTTCATTAGGGGTCACCACAGTGAGTGCACTCCCATGAAAGATTTGAGAATTTGTTTTACGTCAGATGCCCTTCCTGACACAACTTATTCTCGTACCTGCAACCTCAGGATTACAAGACTACACTGTAAAAAACAAATCTGTAAAAAAAACAGGTAAATGTACTGTGGAAGTGTGAAGGAATTTTCCGTTATCATTTTTACAGGGGTTTCTCCATTTTTTTTTTCGCGCAAAGCACCCTGGGAACAAGAACCTTTGAGAAGAAGTGCGAAAGAGGACTCCATTTACCTGGCACCAGAGCCATATATATAGAGAGTTCCGATACCCTTTGATCTCGCCGACAGGCGGTCAATCGTTCCAAACAACGGCTATGGAAACCTTGTGGAGCTGCGCCCTCTGGCGGCGACGGAGCGCTACTGCAGGCAGCTTCAGACTGTAACCAGAGCTATGGAACAAATTGCCCCCTCCATGACCCACGTGACTTCCGCATTCCATTCTTACAATGGAACTCTATGGGAGTGTCGCAACTCTCACTTTATATGGTTCTGCCTGGCACCCTAGATTAACAGAAATGTATGTAAATTATACATTCAAAAAACTGTTAAATTACGGGAAAAATCCATTTTAGGGTTTACGGAAATATCTGTAAAAAAACGGAGAATGTAATGGCAGAAAATTACCAGGACATTTTCCGTTTTTTTACGGATTTTTTTTTTTTTACTGTGTATAGCACTGACCACAGAGCTACCTCAGCCTGTATAAGAGTGTATTATTTTTTATTTTACTTCTGCCGTAAAGATAACTAGGAAATATACGTATTATGGTTGTTTCGCTCAGACCCAGATTGCAAGGATGTCTGAACCACATAAAACCGCACTACTGGTCCTTTTGCAATGTAAGACCTGGCCAGGTCTGGGTAGGTTGAGTCTGGGTTTGGCCCGCCTCCATCTCCCAAAAAAAAGATTTTCCCACCTCTATGCTTGGTTCACTTTTTTCTGCCTGATTCTTTCAGTGTTTTGACTGCCATGTTGTGTTCACGGGAAACTACAAATGTACATGTAACCTTTTAGACAATTTAGTATGCCAACAATGAACTCTGGAACTCTAATGGTCAAAGCAAACAATCCTTAAAAATAATGAAATTCTGTAAACCCTAAAGTTTTTTTTATCTACACTACAGCACTAAAACTCACTGGATGAATCCAGTTCAACCAAGGCTCTTTGGGAACATTCCCAAAAGCAATTATTATTTTTTATTTAATCAGCAAAAACAAAATACTTTGCTGCAGGAATATACTTTGTAATTAGAAAAGACTTATTCCATTTTACAAAACGGCATTTCTGCGACGGGTTCACGTCAGACTCTGCTTCTTTCAAACTAACTCATAACAATCGTCTGCACTTCAACTGATAAATGTCTTCCATGTCCTAAAACTGATACATAGTGTTCTTATTTTTCAACATGATAAGGAATTAGATAGACGATGGCAGGGCTTTGGTAGATGGATTACACTTGCAGCCAACAGTACGTTCTGCAGAACGTTTCTTTGCCAGAGGCGTTGACTAATGCCAGACTTGTCAGAAAGATTATCATTGCTTTAATGTAAGGAGGTGAACCAACAGTAAATCTTGATAATGGTGGCAGGTAAATAAAACTTCAGTTTATTCTCTTTCCCCCTCTGGTTTTGATATTTCAATGTTTGTTTTATTCTGCAAAATACTTTTTTTTCTTCTTCTTCTAGTTGCTCAGAACTTTCTCCTTATCAGGCTGAAGTAAAAAGAGGCCTATTTGTTTGTTTTGCACTTATGGTGTTTTAATTTCTAATTTGGATTTCAATCACCTTTATTTTCTCATCTCCACGGAGGATATTGCCCATGCTAATGAGCGGCGCAGGAGAATTATTCAGTTAACGTCTCATCCAAAGTAAATAGCATTTAATTTCTCAGCTAGATTCATGTACAGTATCGGCTGCTTCATCTCCTCTGAGAGCAGTGAAAGGTGACCGAGTGAAAGTAGAAGTCACTGATATGTTCTCTTAAGTCAATATACAGTAGAGTCAATGCCTGCAGCCTGGAAATGTGAGAGATTGCGTAGTCACCTGCCTCTCTCTGTCTGTCAGTAAAACATCATGAACCGCAGGAAAGATTTACATATTTAACAAAGTTCTTTCCTCGGTTATTACAACTGGTTCTTAATATGAATGGCTTCTGCACTCAGACAAATGGAGTCTAGTTTGTTGTTTTTGTTTGTTTGTTATTTAAACGTTTTGCTTTATTTCCCTTTAAAACCTTCTAAGTTGGTCTAGATATCTTAAAGGGATAGGTCAGATGTTTAGAATTGCAATTCTATGGACAGATTTTTGAACAAAAAACATCTTACCTGCTATGGATAGTTTTTTTGAAGACCTTGATTCTGAACAATTTGATGAGCTAATGGCTAGTCAGAGCAGGACCAAGTCCAAGGAAGATTGCTGCCGTCCCAAAATAACTACAATTAAAAACAAACAAAATGTTTCTGTAAATGGTATGTTTGAAATTTTTGCATCACCTTTAATTTAGAATTGTACAAATATTATGACAAATGTAAAATTCTTGCTTGAGGTGCTTTAGCTAGCTGCTGCTGCCAAGATATAAAGTTGTAAATAACCAAAGGACTCCATATACTTGGTAAATAACTATATATAGCAAATCTGATAGTGAGGTAAAGCAGAGTTTGCATCAAAAATATATATTCAATGGAAGCCTCCTTATTTGCAGGACTAAAATGTTTGATTCACATTTTATGTACTTCGCCTCTTATCAAACGTCACCCATCGTCATCGGTTGATTTTTCGACCATGTTTCCTTAATTTTTCTACAAAGACAGGATTTTCTTAAACTAATTTCTGATGCAACTAGAAAGGAATTCAATCAACAAATAGAAAATGAACCAAACTTTTACACGAGGAGGTTCTAATCATAACATTGCAATTTTAATTTAATTTTATTATATTTTTCAGTTATCTAAACTTTACTGAACTTGAACTGAACTTGAACTTGGACAACTATTTCTTATTCGTGGTTTTTCACTGGGCATTGTCCCAAACACCTGTGATAAACAAGAGAATACTGTATTTATAATTAAAACAAAAGGTAGTTTGGAATTTTTTTTTTAAGAAAAAAGGTAAAATATCTATAACTTAGTTCACTCAGTGTCTAAATTGATGATGTATGCATGCATACCTCATCAAACATTTCATGATGCCAGGTGTTTTTGCATGTGTTGGTACTCCTCTGGCCTGGATAACTGTAATCAGCTGGCTTGAGTGCTTGTCGAATGTCTGCTCAAGGGGAAGAGCCACCAGCCTCTGGAACTCTACATTAATGTGAAAAACAGATTTAAACATGAAACATGTTTTGTATGTGCAAATGGCAACCAATCATTCCCAACATCTAAGTCACAAAAAAAATATAAAAAAAATACGACTTTTACCTTAAAGACCGTGTAAAGTGAAATTAAATGTGTGTTTTTTTGTTTTTAGTTTGTCACATGGCATAAATATGTGTTATTAATCACCCATTTAAATCTGACTGATTAAAAACATTGTTTACCTTATAAAATTAAGTCTCAAAAATCATGAAAAAACATGATTTTGCCTTGCCCTAGAACGCTGGGGGCGTGTCAGTGCGTGGGCGTGGTTTCAGCGCAGTACTGCGACCTGCAGCTGAGCTGACTGTGGAGGCAGGCAGCAGAGATCCAGTAAACCTGCTCTGTTTTTATCCGAGTTCTGTCTGTAACAACAGCTACTTTTTCCAAGAGTTACGCTGTTTTTGTAAATAGTTTTCTTGTGTGTTTTTAATCTGGAATGAAAAAAAAAAAAAAGTTGTACCATGCGGGATTTGAACCCGTGGAGTTTGGGACAGAAGGCAAAGGCCTTATCCATTCACCTATCCAGGCATTACAGATACTCAGCATATAACCACGCGGTATAAAAACACGTTATGATCTGCACGGGTGCCCTGACCATTGCGACATCCAGGGAAGATGCAGCAACGAGGCATAATTGATTAGCTAGCTAACAATGAACAAAATATCTATGCTATTGCTATCTGATGCTATCTGCGATTCGCGAGTGAACGGCTCCACCGAGGCGAATTTATACGGCTGGAGCTGCAGGGGGTGGGGCTATACTAATGAGGACCGCGTGACGAAACGCGGTCACATTTAAAACACGCCTAAAAAATCCTGAACCAGAAATATGTTTATACACAGTTTGCTCTATAACTCCAAAATTAATTGAGCTACAATTTTGAGACTTTTTACTCATTTACAAGATTACAATTATCACATTTATAATGTTTATTTAAGAAAATGTTGAAATTCACTTTACACGGTCTTTAAAGTTTGTGTGACATCATTTTGGAACTTTGCAGAAAGTGGCACAAAATTTATATCTTGTATCATTCAACTATGTTCGTTTTTGCAAACAAAATGATAAATAAAATGAAAATTCCTTTCAAAGTGAGTTTAAAATTGGCACCGTGTTTCTTCACGGACATCCGGGTATTTCCGAATCCGTGTATCTTTGAAACGGAATAACCAAAGAACGAATGATACACGGATTCTTCCGCATGCCCCGTCTGTGAAGTATAAACAGGAATGTCGGCTAGAACGCCCTCTGTACATAACATATGTGGACTGGACAATATTGAATCTGACGAATTTAGTCAAAGTCAAAGTCAAAGTCAACTTTATTGTCAGAACTGCAATATGTACAGGACATACACAGGATTGAAATTGCATTTCTCTCAGTCCCTCGGTGCAACAGTAACGATTTAAACACTAAAACACTGAAACATTTAATAAACAAACATAAAATAGTAAAATTTAGCAATCTAAGTGAAGATTTGAGCGATTTGTCTTCAGTTTGGGAACCCGAAGTTAGTTTGTGTGATGAACAAGAAACAGCAGGTTCTAATTTAGGTCTGCAACCGTATTCAGCCTTACCGTTCAGAAGCGAGGGGGGGTCCGATGGGTGCAGCTTTATTCATAGCAGAC
Organism: Garcialebias charrua; assembly: GCA_038048925.1. NCBI lineage: Eukaryota > Metazoa > Chordata > Actinopteri > Cyprinodontiformes > Rivulidae > Garcialebias > Garcialebias charrua. The sequence goes on along the minus strand of JBBPBX010000100.1, from coordinate 74,707 downwards.
GCTCTGACTGACATTCCTGCACCTACGTCACAGACGGGGCATGCGGAAGTACCCGGATGTCCCGTGAAGAAACACGGCGCCAATTTTAAACTCACTTTGAAAGGAATTTTCATTAATTTATCATTTTGTTTGCAAAAACGAACACAGTTGAATGATACAAGATATATATTTTGTGCCACTTTCTGCAAAGTTCCAAAATGTTGTCACACACACTTTAAATCTGCATCAGGAGGTGGTGGATCAGGACAGAATGGTTTTATTATGGGTTGACTTTTTATTCACCTGCCTTTTAGATGTAGCTACATATATATTTTTTAAATGGTTAATCACTGGATGTACATCTACAACTGCTTAACTTATTAGATCAACCTTATTCAGAATGATCCCCCACAGCTAAAAGCCATTAGCATACACAAAATGGCCGCTACACTTGATCAAGTTTAGAATGCATAACATGTCTAAAACTAAATCAAATATTGATGTCAATTTTGGTGAATGTCTTAAGCACAACTCTTAATTTAATATGAATTATATGACATTAAAAATATACACATTGACTTGTTGTTAGCTACAAGTTGTGTGTTTTTAGGTAGCATTTTCAGTTAGCAATCAAGCTAACTGAACTCGCAGAGCGGTTGCCTAGCAACAGTGTCAGTTGGCGATCACTGTAGAGAAGTCAAACTGTTTTTAGGCTCTGCTCCAGTGCATCTGTAACTGTCAACAGAAACTGTTGTGTAGAAGAAACTGAGCAACATAAAACTACTTTGTATCATTGATTTCAGCTCAAACTTCCAACTGCAGATATAAGGTTTGTATTTTATTGTTGTTATTTCTGTTAAGTGTCAGTGTACAATAGTTAGTTTTCTGCTAGCAAAAATGTTTAGCATAATAAAATTTGTACTGTACAGTAATTTACCTTGCTAACTGATAAAACAATGAGGAAGAGGTCCGTGACTTTAGACGTTCAAGGTGTTTGATTTTTTTTTTTAAAGGAAACAACTGAGAAGTGAAACCTCTGTCCTCACAGCTTCAACACCGAAGGACAGAGATCTCCCAACCAGTAGCAGCTGTCCAGATGGAAACAGACACAGGTAGAGAGGACTGCGGGGCAGCAGAAACTGGGAGAAACCAAGATCTGAATTCCTATGAAGGTAATGTGAACTCTTCAAAGACTGAAGTCAGTGATGATGATGAAGCTAAACCGTTACTGTCATATCTTTATCAACACCAAGAGGAAGACGGATGTAGTGGAATCAGCATCTCAGGTGACCAGAGAGAAGAAGCAGCCATTGAAGAGGAGGGAAACGCAACAGAAACTACCATGACCAAGAACAACAACTTGTCTCTTCAGAGACATATGAAAAGTAATTCAAGACATGAGTCTTCAAGTTGTTTGGCTCATAAGAAAGGTCTAGAAGTGGAAAAAAATGGACAGTCATGCAGTAAAGCTCAGACCATACTGAATCAATTCGGATGTGATGAATGTGGCAAAAGATTTACCAGTAAAGGAAATTTAAACAGACACATAATAATCCACACAGGACAGAAATCATTTGCTTGTGAACTTTGTGGACAAAGATTTAACCAAAAGGGCAATCTAAACACACACATAAGAATCCACACAGGACACAAACCATTTGCTTGTGAACTTTGTGGACAAAGCTTTAGCCAAAAGGAGACTCTAAACACACACATGAGAATCCACACAGGACACAAACCATTTGCTTGTGAACTTTGTGCACAAAGCTTTAGACATAAGTCCAGTTTAAACACACACATGAGAATTCACACAGGACAAAAACCATTTGCTTGTGAACTTTGTGGACAAAGCTTTAGACATCAGTCCAGTTTAAACATACACATGAGAATTCACACACGACACAAAGCGGTGGTTTGCAATGACTCATAGAACACACATAAGAAACTATACACATGAAGGACAACAGCTGTGTTAAATATTAAGAAAAGTCCTGAAGACAAGTAAGAGTTCACACGTAATCAACACTGAAAGATTCCAGGGTTTGTTGATAACAATACGAGTGATGAAAAGGTATGCTGTCAAGAAATTAAATGGTTTTTACTTACATGTATATATGTATATATAT